>WJFF01000008.1:182580-208060 GCA_011800825.1 Fonsecaea pugnacius | reverse complement strand
TGAGGACGGATTTGACCCAGTGCTGGTGAGTGACGAGCAGACTAGATTGGCCGTAGAGGTGCTTTCAGGAGTCTGTTGAGTAGTCTCGCTCGTTTGTTGCTCGGTTATGCTTGTACTGGAAGTGACAGTGCTTGTGCTCTCTATAGAAGTCGTGGTGGTGCTTGTCGAACTGGCCAGACTTGAGCTCGATGTTGAAACATCAACGAAGTCGGCGGCCATGCTAACTTGTATAGCTCCCTCAAGCGGCTGACTGCCAGGAAAAACCACATACAGCCGTCCATCAGGAGTCGCCGAGAATGTCGTATCCCCAAACATCAATCTTGTCCCGTAGAAAGACCATCTATAGTCACTTGGCTGAGTCGAATCGAAGAACTCGATGAGAGGCAATGTGCCTGTGTTTCCGGTGGTGCCGACATCGCCATTCCCGGTTTCCAAGTGGCCATCCATGGTGAGAACAAAAATAGCAGCAATGTCTTCGTCTAAGGAGAGACAAGCATTGCCACCGCTGAACGTCACATAGTCCAGGGCGCGAGCTCTCAGTTTATTGCCGATACCGCTGACAGTGATCACGAACGGATTTGAGGTCGGAGAAGGGATTGTTGTGGTTGACACCGTGAGACTCGTTGTACTGGAGGGATTGAAGGACGCACTCGAAGAGGATAATGACGAGGCAACAGTGCTAGAGCCTGAAATCGAAGTTCCTGAACTCGTCGATATGGTTGACTGGCCGCCGCTGGTGGTGGTGACCGTGCTTGATGTGGTTATATTCCCATAGACGATGGACGAGGTAAGGTAACAACCATCGGGCAATGTCGAGACTGTAACGCAGTCAGCATGGGCTGATCTCGAGATCATGACCATAGCCCCTGACCTGATTGAGCAGCAGACAATGCTATGATGCCCTGTAAGACGAGCAGAACATTGTCCAACCTGACGACGCACTTCGTAAGCCGCATCTTGTCGCTTCCACCTCTTGTCCTGGTTCACTCACCTCTATTTCCCGTATAGAAACAGTCGCCCATCTCGAGTCGCGCTTCGCCTAGTTCTGATGTTTGGATCCACTGCGTGGAATGTAGGAGAGGAATGTAGGCGATGGTCAGTGCGCCATTCAAATGTCTGTGTCAGTCCATCCAGATCGACCCGCAAACTTTCAAGAGGGAGAATGGCTGAGCGTCGATTTGAAAGAAAATAGAAAATCGGAAAGAGTTCCAAAGCCTTTTGTTGTGCAACATGTCTGTCCTTGGGCGCCTGCAATTGCTAAAACTAGTATACAAACCCAGCTTTTTGGTCTTCGCTTTCGATGTATATGGTACACAGACACATGGTGGCCGCTGGAAATGCTCAAGAAACGCCGATGATACTTCCGTCATGCTCCATGATGCTCTATTATGGGTATCGTTGTCGTGCTGAAAGAAACGGAAATTCGAAACAGAAATTTCACTCCCATATGCCTTCAAAATCCCGGGCTCGCAGTTGGGCTCACTCCGCTAGTATTGGATGCATTGAGATATTCTGCTGGGACTCTTGGAACCCTGGGACTCTGCAACGCCGTCGTCGCTTGACCCTGTCCTCCGGATTGCCCGCGTAAGCGTGCCAGGTCTTTGACCTTATCCTTCTCCTTTTGGCTTTCACTCTTGCCGCCTGTCAGACGCCGCATGCCTCTTCGCATTCCCTGCAAGCTGAACGCTCCTCCAGTCTCGGTTGCGGATGTTGGCATTGTCTGATATTCGGAGGGCCCTGGACCTGACAAAGATTTGGTCTGGTTGGATATGGTCATGCTTAGCGAAGGAAATGGACTGCTCTCCCCGTCCGACATAATGACCTCATCGTACTGATCAGCATAGTCATCCTGAGACCTGAATGATCCGCCTTCAGACATGGGAGTCATTCCATATGAAGTTGGTTGCGATGCCGGAAATTGGTTCGCCGGAGAGGTAATTGATCTGGCATGAAGTCCAGGTCGAGTATGGTTGACAGGGCTAAGCACGCTCTGAAGCATAGGCTTCTTGGTTGAACTGGGCAGTGACGGTCCCGGGCCTCCCAACTCGTCGATCGAAGAGAAGGATGATTGTGTGGCTGCATTAGAGCTTGAGGAAGATAGACTAGGCTGAGTTCGATGAATGATGCCAGGAAGTGGTCCGGCTTCGGTAAACCCATCCTGTACCGTCGTTGTCGATGAAGTCCGCGCTAGACTCTGACGAAGAATCGGGGCAGTCTGCTCGTCATACAGCGCTGTGCTATGTTCGGTAAGAGTGGGAAGCGCGATTGCGGACACACCGAGCTGACTGGTGCCGGTGGGAGTTAGGACGTCGTCACCATCCACATCGTCAAAGAAATCATCGAGGCTGTCAAGTGTGTTGACCAAGTCACTGACATTGGCGTCTGCAGCCACTTCCAGTGACCGGATGGTTTCTGCACGACTCTGTGGGGGGAAGTATGAATCCGTGTAGCCATCATCACCTTGAAACTCAACATCAGGAGTGGTGGTTCCCTGAGTGTTCACGAAGTCTGAGTCGCCGCATGTATAGAAGACAGCATGGACATTATGCCTCGTCATGCTAGAGTAGATGGCAGGCGTCGGTATAGACCAGCCAGATGAATGAGGGATCCCGTAAAGGCTTTGTGTTCGCTCATACTCTTTCCTGATAGCCTTTGCTGAGCCAGAAGCCATGCTCATCCGCATGTGATGTTTTTCCATAGGCGTAGCTGCTACTTCCATGATATAATCCATCACTTCCAGAGCCTGTGTGCAGTGCTCAGTTTGCAATAGTCGAAGCAAAGGGGAAATGAGATCGGGTCCATGTGTTGTGATGGCATGGCTCTTCATATTCACAATCGGGATCAGCTCGCACAGAATGTCCATCAATTTGACTCGAAACCACGGTGTCTTGTTGGTCAATAGTCCGATCATGAAAATCAAACTTGGAGCGTCGCATGCTGGAAAGTACGCGGCCCTCATGGCTTGAATGGTTGTGGTGAGCATCTCTTGACTTGATGTCATTTCGTTATTGGCGAAGCGCTGAAGAGCGGCCGAAAGAAGATCATGGCCAGCAGCGCTCGCTACTTTTGTAAGTCTCTGGGCAGAAGCTATCGTCATAGGTTCGATCTCGTCGAGCTCAAAGCTTCGAAGCCACCGGGGTAGATTTGCCAGGACGCAGTAGAGGAGTCGATTGTCGTTCCCAACTAATTGGCAGTCTGGCAGGTCTGCAAGCTTGTGGAGAAGGAAAAGCGTCTTGTCTAAGCTGTCGGCCGACTTCAACCCTTTGTAAAGCAGTGGCTGCAGCCCCTCAAAGCCGCCATCCCATTTTCCGGGTAGCCCCTTCATCATAGCCTCTGTAACGTCCGGAGCGGACAAGTCCAATTTGTCGAGGAATTTCTCGAGCATTCCCAAGGTCTCGTAGAACTCCCTTTCATGGATAGTATTGAGGCAGGCACATGTCGTCCAGAAGAGCTGCGGATATCGCAGGAGGTTTTTGGGTTCCAGTGCTCCAATGATGACTTTGAGTGTCGTCAGGATCTCCATCGAAAAGGTCTGATAGTCCGTGTGCTCATCGGCAATCGTGTTGGAAAGTCGTGCAAGCATATCTGCGAGCATCCTAGCATCCAGGCTGACAGAAATGCAACGAAATACTTGGAACGACCGACATGCCAAATGCCGGACAGGACAGATAGAGGCCCAGTGCAGCGCTTCTTTAGCCCAGCTGTCGCTGAAATTGTCAAACGCGAGATTGAAGATGTTGACAATTTCTGTAGTGAGAACCCCCATTGCCTGCGGTACCCGGCTAGCGCCATCGTCTTCGTCCTTCCTCGTGTTGCTTTCGTAAGTCCAGCTTATCCGAGGACTGTTGCTTCGAATCGCAGCAACAAGGCTTTCAGTGTTTGACTTAACAGAGGAGAGGATCTGCGAGTCGATCTTTGTGGTTACCAATTCGTGAACGAGGTGGACCAGCATCTCTCTCGCCTGTTCCTGAACCGACGTTGTGTAGTGGTCCCAAAGGATGAGGACAGTGTGAATTAGCTTGATCGCCTCATCTTTGGCCAGGGTCACCGGCGTGACCATGAGGTCGACTAGGAAAATCAGGGAGACTTGTCCTAAAGAAAGACCAACCTATTGACTCGTCAGAATGCAATCCTTTCAAAGATCTGGCCTGTCCTACCTGTTTGTTGCCCATAGGCAGAAGGGAAGTCAAATCAGCCACGTAGGGAAGATTCCTCGTATCGGGCATTACTACATCAGCATGCTTTCTGTCATTAACCATGTTCTTCGGAGCGAGTTGTAACATGAAGAATTCCAGCACTCGTGAACCGGCAGGAGTGGAAGACAGGTATACAACGATTTGCTTTGCATATTCGACAAAGTTCTGATCGCGGCGATCGAGCGACAGGTAAATAATGAAGTCAAGAATCAGTTGCACATTTCCCGCATGAGGTCCGGTTGACAGGGCTTGCCACAAGGCTTGTACCTCGTTGTGCATCGCGCTGCTTGAGCAAATCGTAATTTCGAACATGTTTGCCAGAAGCATATACGAGGCGGCAGTTGGAGATCCGGTCCCCGGGTCGACCTGGAGCTCGAGAGTCTGCAACCAGGGTAGGATGGCAACGACCATATTGCGCTGATGATCGTTACGCGCAGATTTATAATGGAGCGAAAACTCGGAGAAGATCATGAACGCGATATCCGAGTTGGCCTTTGCAAGTCGCTTGGAGTATTCAAATTGGGCCAATTTGTATACAGCACGCGTCTTGTCGGAAATGCTGATGTCAAACTCCTGAAGATTGGTGCTCTTATGTTGGCGTTCATCCAGAGTGCGGATCAGATGCGCCGCCTGCATTCTAATTTCACGGTTTTCATTTCCCAAGGTGAACACAATGATACTGAGGATTTTCCAAAAGGCTAGGGGATAGTCTGGCTGTTCAATGAGAACTTCGCAAACCACGGTAAAATAGCTCTCCAGTGCCATTGAGGATTCCGTCCTGTAGCATTGCTCAATAGCATGCTCGGCAAGGACAAGATGCTCCGGGTTGTGTATGAGGAGGAGTTTAAGCGCTCGTCGCCCAATGGTGTGCATCTTGTGATTGCTCGTAGCGAAGATGGTATCGATCCATGACAGCATGCGTTGAAGGTTGAATGACAGGATCGCGTTGCTGTCAGTCTTGATGCTGATCGGCCCAGCGCACAACGTCGCCATTGCGCTCAGAGCAGCGACTCGCAGGTTGTTCTTCTCTTTTTCAAGTGCAGCACTCGCGTTCATCCGATCATGCAAGTCGCGGGTGTGGCCGTGATTGGGATCCATCAAATTCCGCTCTGCGGAGTAGCCGCACCAGTCTTCCATCAAGGCAAATGCAGACTTCCTCGATTCGAAAGGCATCCAGCGAGACGGTGTTTTTGATCTGTTAACCCCTTCGAAGACCTCCTCGACCAACCCACAAAAGTGGTACCTTAGTCTTTGGAATCGCCAGTCATTCTGCACATCATTGTCGCTCAGAAAGATACGCAGATCCCTTGTGTAATTGACGAGGTTATGCAAAATCCAATCGTCTTCGTAGATGTCTTCGAAACGCAAAAAGGCCGCTGTGAGCTTGTATACATGCGTAACTTCGGTTCGTAGTCGTTCGGTCTGCTGAGATCGTTGTGGGCTGCTTGGAGTCCTCTGATGGTTGATTCTCGCCTTTGCCTCATCATTGCATTTGATCACTGCATACTGGAGCGATTCCAGAAGTGTACGGCAAAGTTTGCGGTTGATGGAACCGAGCGCAGAGACCACGGCATCACGAATGGCGTCGGGCGCTGCACCAAGCATTGGAATGATGGCAGAGAACAACGCCCTGGCAGAACTCATCTTGTCTTGTGCTGTTGCGGTGCCCTTAGATGTTTTCCTTGAATGGGCAGCAGCATCGGCAAGCTGGCTTCGAGATTGGCCGCCTGGAGAACTTAGAGTGACGCAGGCCATGATAAGGTACAACTTCCACTGCTCAAAGAGCACCTCTGCTGATGTTGCCGAGCTTCGTCCTTGCAGACGGTACTCATACATTGCCGCATTTGCACCAGTCGTCTCTGAAAAAGCCTCAACATCATTCTGCATCATCATCAATCTGTCCGTGACTGTTCCGCGGCATAAAGCAATGGCATTTGGGCACGCATCAAATACAACGCGGATTAGATTCGGGAAAGCCTTGAACCAAAGGGTCGAATCATAGGACACTTCAGAGCTGCAGATCTCAATGAGTGTGCTTTGACCAGGACCCGTGCGCTTGTCCTTTTGTAAGCGGCTGCGTTCTGCGACATTAAGCGCATCCTCGTGCAAGTCCAGAATTACTGATGACTGGCCTTCAAGAAGTTTGATGATCCTAGATGGCACATCTTGGCCGAGGACCGAATCAAACTGAAGAACAAGTCGGAGGACCTTGACAGCGAATGCTCTCACGCGGCGAGACTGCGAGCAAAGGAAGAACAGCCCATAGGCTTCGATTTCATCCACATGTGGAATGACATTTGTCAGTTCCATCTGCAGAGCTCGCTGAGAGCCTGTGATCGAGCGATCTCTCGTTTCTGAAGAGCTTGCCACTGCCTTCTGTTTGAGCTGCTCTGTCCAGATTTGTAGCAATTCAAGATATAGCGTCAACGTCGCCTCGATATGCGCCGGTCCCAGACGGCCCTCGTCCGACATCGTAGAGTATTGGGAGTCATAGTGGAAGATGAAACGTGGAAAGGCAATTGCTACAGCTTGAGCGTGACCCTGCTTTGCAATTGCTTTCAGAGATTGTGTGGCAGAGGCTGCTATATTGGCTTGTACATGAGCAGAGCCTGTGCACAGAAGGTTGATCAATGGGCTCAGGGGAATGTGATCGGTGAAGCAGCGAGGAAGAGCTTGGATGGCCACATGGAGCAGTTCATAGTACGACTGGCGCTGATCAGTAACAGTCCCTTCCTGGCCGCGAGTCAACGTGAATGCGTCGGCGAGAGGGGTTTTCGGAGTCACGTTTGATGACAGCTTCTCATTCAAAGTAGCTTGTCCGCCAAAAGTATTGTCGCAAAGGATTGTGATCTTGCCCAAAATCTGGCAAAACTGCAAATAGTACTGTCTAGCACTTTCGTCCAAAATTGCCGTATTGACTGGAATCGAGGAGGGACTCTCGTCTTCAAAGCGCGGTCGAAGTGGTGTATCAAGGCCGAGACTAGTCCTCCTGCTCCCGGGTGAGGATGGTAGGCCATCGATATTCTGCGATGAAGCGGTGAACGCAGGGAACGGTGGCCCGCTCGTGCTATTTTTCTCCAAATCGGCCATGACAGCAAGAAATGCTCGTATTCCGATAACCATGCGTTCTGGCTCCATGTTCTCAATCTTGAGACTTCGACTGGTTTGGAACATGTCATAATGTAGGAGGGGGAAAATGATTGAGCGAAAGCAGAGGTCCTGAGCCGCAAAGCCAATGATTCTGATGAATTGGACCAATGGAGCGGTAGTGGATGGCTCGGAGACAACGTGTGTCTTTCTCCCTTGCGGAATTGTGATTTTGATGATGTCTTCCAATCGACGCAATTTGACTTGGGTGGTATCTGTGACGCGTGTGAGGTACGTCCAAACCAGCTGACAGATTGCCTGCAAAGCAAGTGCTCTTGTTGACCTATCCTTGAGTTTGGGGGCCAGGGTCGAAATCATAGGCAGCCACTGCGTGGAGAACACATCGATAGGCGAAACACACATGAGCAGAATCGACACCGGAAAACCCGTATTCCAATGACGAACCTTGACCAACATATTTCCTAGGCGCGAGTTGACGGTTTCTACAAAATCTTTCCATTTCGGCACCGTCTGAAAACACTCGGGGTTACTCGCCACCGCCGTCAGCATGCGCTCGAAGAGCTGGCAATATGCTTGCTTTACGCGAGGTCCATGCGCATCGGAGAACAGAGCCGCAAGCGTTCTTAGGAATTCGGCGACACTGAAGGCTGCTTCTCTCGTAACAGAAATCTGGAGGTGGCGCATACCAAGCAGGAGCAATTCAAGACGTGATTCGATATCTCTAGCTGTAGCAGTTCCCGGGCTCTTCGAAAAATCCACTTGCCACTGTTCGAGTTGCTGGGTAAACCGGAAAGTGACATTGACAAAGTCAAGGCGACTCATGTGGCCTAGGACTTCACCATAGATCTTCCAATTGGCAAGTCGAATGGTCGATGTCAAGATCTGCGAAGGTTCAACCTCCCTGATCTGGGTGAACAAGATGTCCTCGAGCTTGTTGGCCAGATCTTGGGTTATTGCAGCAAGACTACTTTGTTCAAAAATTGCAATCAGGACCCGGCAGAGGATGTAGACTGATATTGTAGCGCGGCGATCTGCCAGCAGATACTCCTGCGTGAGAGCATCTTCCGTTGAAGAGCTCTGTTCGGTGCCCGCCTGGGGGAGTCCATTCTCTCCAGGAACCTGGAGTGGTTCTGTATGGCGTCTGGGCAGTGAAGGAGGCACCGACGAATTGGTAAGGCCCATTTGCAGCCTCTGCTGGTAGACTTGCTTCTTCAGATTGGCCGCGGCATCGCCCTTTCCCTTTCGCCAGAGCATCAAAGAATCCACCAAAGGCTTAGGACCTTGACGAGAGATGTGCCCCAGCGAAGCTATCAATTGGTCAAACCCAACATCAACGCCCGGGCCACAGGCTTGCTCCACTGGTGCAACAGCATTGTCTAGCAGAGTAAGACAATGATTGATCCTCTGGTCAGCCCGCAGCACAAAGGCATGGAAAAGATGGTAGAGAGCGTATTCACCCGGAGTACGCGGTTCCGGCTGCTGGTGGATACTCGATGAGTGATATGCGTGACCCTGGTGGCCACGTCTTGTTC
Organism: Fonsecaea pugnacius; assembly: GCA_011800825.1. Classification (NCBI taxonomy): domain Eukaryota; kingdom Fungi; phylum Ascomycota; class Eurotiomycetes; order Chaetothyriales; family Herpotrichiellaceae; genus Fonsecaea; species Fonsecaea pugnacius. The sequence goes on along the minus strand of WJFF01000008.1, from coordinate 199,224 downwards.
GGGACTGCTCCTTACGCCTCCTGTGCTGAGAGGGAGCAGACTCGTGCGCCGGTGGACCGCCATCGATCAAGGAATCAATGGAGTGCCCTTGTGTGTGGCCTGGAAATGGAGAGGCTGGGCTGGTATACGTGGAGTTATTCTCTGCATTAGAGTACTGGCCACGTCGATTCGCATTCGGATATCTCCCATAGCTGGGGGCGCTCAGCAAAGAGTCCGGGGTCAGAGGGCTTGTGGACGTCGGAGAGTTGAAGCTGGGGCTTCTCGAGTGCTGCAGGCCATGTATAACAGATGTCTGGCGATGATGGCCATAACTGTTTGACGTTCGCCTTTGAAGGGCCGTATCAATTGCGGATCCACCTCTTGAGCTCACGGAGGACTCTGCCCCATGTGATTGGGGTTGCACCGAGCCTGAACGCGATGAAGCCGTGACACTGGGAGGGTATGCTTGAGTCGAGGTCTGCTGAGGCCTGCCTCTCGTCACAGATGCGTCTCTCGAATGAATTGGGGGAGCGAGTTGCGGATGGCCATTGGGCAAGGGTTGGGAAACCTGTTCCGGTCCGGGGCCATCGAGAGAAAAGACGGAGGGCTCGTTGGAAGCGGATTGAGCATCTGGAAGCATTGGACACGGTTAGAAGGGGGTCATGTGCTCATGGCCGGGCTCATCTTGATGCAGAGCATCGATCCTGGCCAAATCTTGCCGATGTGTGGAGAGGGAGAATCGAGGGTTGGGTGTTGGAATGGCAGCGGAAGAATTCCGAATGGACTTACGGTTATGCAACATTGTGCGCCCCTGTTGGCCGGCGTTGAAAAGAGAGCAGAGACTTCGTCATTGCGCTTCTGGACCTAGAAGCGCAAAGGATGGGAGACCGTGGGAGCGGTGCTTGGACGGAGAGGGAAGAGGGGACAGCAATGAGTTGTGGTTGAAGTTGGAATTTTAATTGCCCACTGCGAAGGAGGAGGTACAACGAAGAGGTACCAACCAATCACAACAAACTTGCAAGGCCCCTCCAACTTGGAACAGGTCTACGAGATCAAAAGAAAGAGAATGACTTGTGCAAAGTAGAGCGGCCATTCCATTATGTTTGTTTAGCGTGAGAGTAGGACGGTTTGCGAACAGACTGTCACTGTCTACCGAGTACAAATTGGCTGGATTCAAGTGCTACAACGTGCGATTCGCTGTCGCATGGCACAAATGGTCGAATCATAGGAGGTCCGCCTGACGACTTTTGACGATTGATTCGGCCTACAAGCCAGGTACACCAATAGGTATCTCGCGCCATGGAAACATAACCGACCAAAGGGAGAGCGTGATGCATTTGGAGGCGGGCTGCAAGCGGGCATGGAATCCTGACGATCCCATTATCACGGTCCTGGTGTGCCTGGCTGACTTGCACCGGCGCCAACTGTGGTGTCCTCATCTCCTTCTCTTCGTCCAGCACGAAACATGACACCTTGGAGGCCATCCCCGTCTTATGTACCCCGTACGTAGGTCGTAATTTCTTGCCCGTGTTTCGAAGTTATTTTTGGGGCCGGCTTTTAGACTGTCGTAGGTACGACACGGAGTAGTCCGGGCGGGAATACGATAGGCTTGTAAGATTGAAGTCGATATACGAGGGGGCGATCCTTTGCCACACCTGCGGCGGTTACAGCGTTTAATCAGCGCCGTTTGCAAGAGGACCTCAAGGGTATGGAAGTGAGAACTGAGAGCACTCGTTGCAGGCATCTTCTCATTTCGTGCTGACTGTGTTGAGTGGCTTACTCGTACACGTAGGTAAACAAGGAGGCCACAGGCGCACAGGGGATCTCATGTGGTATTCGTATCAGTCAATGTGAGTGGTGTGCGGGATAGATGTGGGGATGAGAAGGTCAGTTTGCCAGTGCAGGTAAGCAAGTGTTGCCACCACATGAACCCACACATGACTCGTACTTCGTATCCCGCAGCACTCTTCAAGTTTGTATCTACAAGTATGCAGATACGTTGTTACCGGGTCTGGGTACGAGCACCAGAGGAGGGTTCTTGGATAGTTACATGTATTCCTACGTATAGTGTTGTACAGGTACAGAGCGTACTCGTTGCCATCACAATCAGATGCAGATGGGGCACCGCAGTCAGCCATCACGGATCTGGACAAGCACTGTAGTGAGCGGCGGCGAATATTGAAGGCACTTACTACCTGTCAAGGAGAGGAATAGAAATAAAAGGAAGGGCAGAGTCGTTCAGCCTTTGCCTTTGCTTGCCCAGGAGAAATTCAACTGCCGTCCTTCACCCGTTTGATCCCGCGGAGGAACCCTCGAGGCTCCCAGTTATCATCACCTCCTCCCCCCCCCCCTGCCCCCCAATTCCGAGCACTCGTTCCGCCTATTGTTGTGCCCGGCAAGTCGCCCAGTCACCAACATCGCGGGTGCCGAATAACCACCGGGGCTACTGGGCACTTGCTCCCCGTTGGTCGCTGTCTCGCGCAACGCTGCGATTCTTCATCCGAACCCACCAAACAATTCCGCGACCTCACTTTGCCGCTGCATGTAGGTGGCCAAGTTTCTCCAGACCCCAGATCCCCTAGATTTCCTCGATTCTCCCAATTGCCGGTCTACAAGCCTTACCTTGATCCTAGATATCCTAGTCTCGGTTTAAAATCTCCTGCGCTTGCTCACCTTCATCTTTTTCTTGCTTTATACCTTTGTGTTTGTTCAATTCGAACCTCCAGGCGAGAAATTCAGTCGAAGGTTTCCATTCCCAACGGCGACGAACCAACCCCGATAAGGCCTCAACTAGCCCCATCGAGCATCCGCCATACTGACTCATTGGCCTCTATCTGAGCCTCCCCTGCTCTCGCACTCTGCTACCCCATCTCGCAGCTGGAACGCGACGCCGCCGAGCCCACACAAAGGCGAAAAGCAAAAAAGGAGGAAACACCTAGCCTGCGCAGTCTACCCCACCAAGCCACCTAACACTCTCAAGGAGGGCCCAGGTGCACACCCTGCACATCTGCGCACCGGAATCTTGGCCACATCAGGCCACATACAGTTCGCGGCAGCCCCAAGTACCCGTCGAGCCCGTATCTCCACGCTGTCCAGTTGCTCACCACTGAGCGGGCTGCGGTCGTATATAAGCAGTGTCGCTCTGCTTCTTTAGGACACCTCTTTTTTGCACTTTTTGAACCAATTCGCAGACCTAATGTCCAGTGAGCCTCATCCCATACACATCCCCACCATGGCTCAGGTCGACACCCTGGACATTATCGTCCTCGTTGTGCTACTTCTCGGTAGCATCGCCTACTTCACCAAAGGCACTTATTGGGGCGTCCCCAAGGACCCCTATGCCACATCTGCCCTCAATGGCAGCGCTTCCAAGAAAGGTTCCCGTAACATCCTAGAGAAGATGGAGGAGTCGGGCAAAAACTGTGTCATCTTCTACGGCTCCCAGACCGGTACCGCCGAAGATTATGCCTCCCGTCTAGCCAAAGAGGGCCATGCTCGCTTCGGACTGGCCACAATGACTGCTGACCTGGAAGATTACGACTATGAAAACCTCGACAAATTCCCCGAAGACAAAGTTGCCTTCTTCGTCATGGCCACCTACGGCGAGGGTGAACCCACCGATAACGCAGTCGAATTCTGGGAGTTCATGAACCAAGACCCTCCTACCTTCTCCGAAGCCTCCGAAGACAAGCCCTTGGGTAACCTCAAATATGTTGCGTTTGGTCTGGGTAACAACACCTACGAGCACTACAACTCCATGGTTCGCAACTTGGACAAGATTTTGACCAAATTGGGTGCTGAGAGGATCGGGGCTGCTGGTGAAGGAGATGATGGTGCTGGTACCATGGAAGAAGACTTCTTGGCCTGGAAGGAACCCATGTGGGCTGCTCTGGCCGAGAAAATGGGATTGGAAGAACGTGAAGCTGTCTACGAACCAGTATTCAGCGTCGAAGAACGCGATGATCTGTCCCCAGAAAGTGACACTGTTTATCTAGGAGAACCCAACAAGAACCACCTCGAAGGCGCTCAGAAGGGCCCCTACAATGCTCACAACCCGTTCATCGCGCCGATTGTCGAGTCCAAGGAATTGTTTACTGTCAAAGATCGAAACTGCCTGCATTGCGAAATCGACGTTTCGGGTTCCGGCATCTCTTACACCACTGGCGACCACATCGCAGTTTGGCCCACGAACGCAGGCTTGGAAGTGGATCGATTGATCAAGACCTTTGGCCTGGAAGAGAAGAGGCACAAGGTTATCAGCATGAAGGGTATGGACGCAACCGCCAAGGTGCCCTTCCCAACCCCGACAACTTACGACGCCGCTGTTCGCTATCATATGGAAATCTGCGCTCCTGTCTCGCGTCAGTTCTTAGCCACGCTCGCCGCTTTTGCCCCCAACGAGGACGCAAAGAAGGAAATGACCAAGTTGGGTTCCGATGCCGACTACTTCAAGGAAAAGGTTGCCTCGCAGATGTTGAACATTGCCCAGGCTGTCTCGGCCGTCCACCCTGGACCATGGTCCGCTGTCCCGTTCTCTTGCCTTGTGGAGGGTCTCAACAAATTGCAGCCTCGGTATTACTCAATCTCTTCGTCTTCAGTTGTCCAGCCCCAGAAGATCGCCATCACTGCGGTGGTAGAATCAATCCGCGTTCCCGGTGCCGGTCATATTGTTAAAGGCGTCACTACCAATTACCTTTTGGCTTTGAAGCAGAAGCAAAACGGAGATCCGGACCCATCACCTCATGGTCTCACATACGCCATCACCGGTCCCCGCAACAAGTATGACGGTATTCATGTCCCTGTTCATGTCCGACACTCCAACTTCAAACTGCCATCAAATCCCAGCAAACCCATCATAATGGTCGGTCCCGGTACTGGCGTAGCGCCTTTCCGAGGTTTTGTGCAAGAGCGTGCGGAACAAGCCAAGAGAGGCGAGGAGGTCGGGCATACGGTACTTTTCTACGGCTGCCGTCGATCGACAGAAGACTGGCTCTACAAGGAGGAGTGGGAGGTGAGTTTATTCCTATCGTTGATCTCAGTAGTGACATTGGGTGCTAACAGAATATTTCAGGAATACAAGAAGATCTTAGGCGATAAATTGACCATCTTCAACGCCTTCTCCCGTGAGACCTCCAAGAAGGTCTACGTGCAACACCTGCTCAAAGAAAACGGGAAGTTGGTCAATGAACTCTTGCAACAGAAAGCCAATTTCTACGTTTGTGGTGATGCTGCTCATATGGCTCGCGAGGTCAATGAAGTCCTCGGTCAGATCATCGCTGCCGAGCGGGGTGTGGACGAGAAGAAAGCTGAACAAGTGGTCAAGAGCATGCGCAGCAGCGGCGTGTACCAGGAAGACGTCTGGTCATAAGCAGCTACACTCGAGACGAATAATTTGAGACGACTTCGGTGGAGCGAGGAAGTGTTGTGCAGCTGGTCGGGAATGATTACCACGCAGCCGACGTCCGTTATGCAGTCGAGCTTTGGCTTTGCATTCCGAATGTCCATCAAACAGGCATTCGCATACCAAAATCGAGGGGCGATCGGAACCGGGCAAGGATAGAACGTGGAGTGGGTGGATGATGCGCATACGAAAAGAAAATACCAACCACAAATCGTGTCACCGAGGAGAAGATCTGCCTCCGGGGGTATTTCCCCCAAATGGGGACGAGGATCGGAAGGAGCCCCCTTGGAAAGATTCGGAAATGTTTACCTGGTGTACCTGTGATACAAGTACATCACATGGTCACGTCTTCGCCAATTTGTTGTGGGGTTGGATTGATTGGAACCGATATGGTGGGGATTTTCGATGACTTTCCGCGCCTTCGGAGAGAACAGGGTCGCCACAAGAATCCCAATGTGTTCGGGGAGATTCTCGTCCCATCCCGCGGACCAATTCTTTCCCCTCCGACCTCCGGCCTTTCGACATTGGAAGCATTATCCCTTGAGTTTTGTGCTGTATGTGGGGCTCGGGATCAACAGGACTGCTTGCTTCGCTATCATGACTTGTTTGAACGAACTGGGCGTCGACCGGAGTTTTAGACTGTTGGCGAACTAGACAACTTGGGGACTGGACGTTTACTCTTTCGATGCAGAATTTCTTGTTAGTCACAAGCGACAAGAGACGAGTGGATTTGTTTTTTTTTCTGGAGGGTTCGGGGAGGGTTGCGTCAAGTTGGTTTCGTTGGGACTTGCATACATACTTGTCAACTACGCTGACGGCTGGCTGGCTGCCTTGAAGATGGGTGAGTGAGACGTGACTTGACCTGCATCTGGCAAGCTGGCTTCTGTAGCTAGGCAACTGCAGTCTGGCGCAGAATAGAGCGGACCAGAGAAGACCCATGGTGCTGACTTAGGCCCTGACAGTCACGGTCACAGGCACAGACACAGACCAAAGGAGGAGGCCAAATCGCCAATTCAAAACCGCCGGAACAGATTCAACAGACACAGAGAGAGAAACATAAATAAGAATGTCCTTCTACACACTGCTTTTTCTTCCTGGTTTTGAGAAATTCATACTTCAGACAATCAGCCAACAGCCAACCTACTCGGTAGACTCCTGTAGATACCCCCATCTACTACTTACTCATTCTCTCCAGTCGCACGCAGCTACTCCGGGCCCGTTCACTTTGGGGGATTCTTCGTTTCTTGTCCTCATCATTCGGATTGAATTGATCCTTTTTTTTGGACATTTCACGTCTCGCAAGGAGAGCACTGTAATTCCACATCGCCCTGGCCCTCCCCTTTTTTCAGTCCGTAGGCGTACTGGAGACAAGAAATGCCACATTTCATCTCATTTGTTCATTTGTCGTTTCCCCCTGCCATATCCCATCGTCGTCGTTGTCGTCCATCATCCTATCATCCGTGTTGCACCTTCTCCCACACCGCGGTGGCCCTAGCACATGCATCTTGTAACGCGAATATATCAGCACGCGATTCTTCCAGGAATCCTGCTTGCTCGTCACCAGCACCTCCTCCTCGCATTCCTCCTTCTTCTCCAGAGGCAGTGTTTGAAGCCGATGTCTGCGCGTGCTCAAGCAACTCAACCACGAAACCCAGCGCCTTGTTCAGGGACGACATATGAGCCAAAATTCGAGCTTTGAGCGTTGAGGTTGGGTGCTGGGAAAAAGGTATATGTGGAAGCACGATGCAAATGAGATTGAGAGTCGAGATGTAAAAGGGCATTGAGAGAAGAAATTCTGATAATTTATCCGGGGATGATTCTTCGGGCAAACTCGCAGAAGTTGATGCTGCCGTGGAGGAGGTAGAGGAGATAATGAATGTGGCTATATCCGGGGGGAAGAGGAGATCGACTAGGGAGGCTGTGATGTCGTTCTTATCTTCGGTCGCTTCTGCCTCTGAGGTCGCGTCTTCCGGCGCTATAAGGACCGCCGCAGGATCCAGAGCACCGAGCACTGGGACACCCTCTTCAGCCAGGCCTTGCGTTCTTGCCCTAATCCATTGTGAAAATTCTTCCTTCAGCCAGTCCACTCCTACAGCCTTCAATGACTCAAGTTGCTGAGGAGGTGCTAGCGGGATCGGATGCGGCTGCAAAGCTGAAGTGCTTCTCGTGAGCCCCGTCTCTTCATCGATCCCTGGAGCTGGTGGTTCGGTCGCCTCCAAGTCATCCTCAATTTCCGCCCAGTTGGTGCTGAGTGTGTCTCCTCGAAGCGTTTGCGCAATGACCTGTAAGCGCACGGTCGGGTCGGGATACGCGTGTAGCAGTCTTGTGGCGATGTAGTGTGCCGAGTCACGGAGAGAGGGGTAAGGTGTGATGGTAAAGAGCTGCGTCAATGTGCTTATCAAAAGGAGGAATTTGGCTGGAGAGGGCTGTGGTGTTGTTGGCGCAGAAGAGACTGCCAGAGATCGTTTGTACAGAAGAGAAAGAAGCGAGTCCTGGAGCGGTGGCAGGGGTATTGAGGGGGTTGCGCTGAGGGGAAACGAGTGAGCGATGAGTTTTGTCAGCTCAGAGGTGGTGAGCAGCACCTCTGCCTCAGACGGAGTCATATAGGATTGGTAAGCGTGGAGGAAGATGACACCGGCTCTGGGGAAGGGAATTTGAGATGGCGTAGTCGGGTATTCTGAAGGTGCATTATCCTTGTCATGGTAGGGGTTCCCAACATCTTCGTCCTCATCTTCATAGACTAGTTTTGTAATCTCTTGGTTTGGATCGAGTTGCATCTGTTTGCTGATTGAGAGAAACCGGCCCAAAAGAGCGTCACGTTCCTTCAATTCTGGCGTTTTCTCCCAGACCTCAATTTCTGTCGGTCTACCAGGCACAACTCTTCTGGGCTCGCGATACTGCCGCAGTCGAGTGGTCCAGGACATGGAGGGGTGGTCATGAGCTGCAAGCGAGGACATGTATTCATCCAGAACTTCAAGTAGCACGGCGTCAAGTAGTCGGAAAATGATGGCCTTTTCACCTTGCGAAGGCCCACTGACCCCGGTATCTTCCTCTTCGGCCCTAGCCTCGGGATCTGGCAAAGGGGCTGCGGTCGCAGGCACATCCTGTGGGAGTGTGCTAGACGAAGGGCCCTCAGCTTGGGTGCTGGTGCGAGGCGGCAAGGGTGGTCGTTTCTTGCCAGCTATCTTCTCCAACATGGTCAAAAATGAGGAAGTAGTCACGGTTGAAATGGGAACCTGCCGATAAGCACCCAGGGCGGCGGGCAGAGACGTTGCAAGGAAGCGACTAGGGAACTGTGTTTTGATCCTAGGGTGGAGAATGCCCAACATATTGAAGAGTGCTTGCAGCTGCAATGCCTTGACCGACACTGTCTCTTGTACCACGCTCGACTCGCCACGGCCTTTATCAGCAGGAACAGCAGCAGGCATGCCCTGTAGGGTCATCTGTCCAAGGTGCACTCGAGGTGCTTCACCGGGAAATGTCGGTAGCTCGTCTTGGTCATCTCTCTCCTCAAAGTCGTCTTCATTGTCAGATGCCTGGACTGGATCACTCAACTTCTCTAGTTCTTCGGCGACGCGAACAACGACTTCTCTCGGATTGCCCCGTCGGGCGACAATCTCCAAGCAGCGATTGGCCTCTTCGGGGGTATCTTTCAACATAGGAAGGAGAAGCTTCAACAGATCCCAGCCGATTTCTTCGGCAAGCTTGCCATCATCGTCGCTGAGAAGTGTGTTCAGTGTAGGAAGGTTGTGAGGTGTCAATTGATACTCCAGCAAGGTTAGGTAAGTCATGTAATCGGTGGCCGGAGGCAAGGCGGAAACAAGAGGATCGTCTGCGCCAGCTTGAGTAGCCATTATTTGAGGGGACCGTGCCGGCTTTCGGCAGTTATTCTGGGATTCTACTAGGGTTCGACGACTGAGGAGGGGTCGATCAGATCACGCGACATGTATTGGTAGAGGCAAAATCAATTCTTGCAGAGGAGCTGAGGAGGCTATGGGAAGGACAGCTGAGAGACGCAGCTCCGACCGCAAGTGATACGAAGCGTCAAAGTTGATGGAGTCGTCATTCGACAAGGTGATGGCAGAGGGCGAGTTGTTGACGTGAGGTTCAAGTTGACGTCGGCTGCCACTTTTGGATTTGTCGTCATTTCATTTCTTGGCAGCCACAAAGAGCATCGCGCACATTGCAATATAAATATGGAATTGATACTTCATCTCCATCTCCCATGAGTAGTGGACTCACTCGTCCATACCTTGAATGCTGTCTGCTCACTCTGCTGCCATCTCTCTTCTCTGGAATCAAAAGGTAGGTATGTCATCGCGATCAAATGAGTATTGTTTACCTCTCCTAATACGCCTTCAACACAATCGCCACAATGCACTTACAGTACCTCGTGTGCCATCTTTTGTTACGGCCCTGACTCTCATCCCGGTTGCATGGCCATGATGAATGCATTTATTTTGATCTGGATGCCCAGATTAGCTGAGTTTCGCGGCATTGAAACCCATAGCCTGCACTGTTGCAAGTTAGAAAAGGCAACAAAAGGTGCAACTTGGTACCGTGGTATTAATCACAAGGTCCATACCTACGAGTAACTGAGCTGATGGTCGGTCTCAACGGTGCGAAACCTTCGATGCGAGGTCGTTTCTCGGCCTGGAAATTGATTCCCTGAGATATTCTCGGATCAAACCAGAAGTACGAGGTACGAGCGTCGACTTCGCGCAAAAGAGAGCGAACACCTCCATCACCTCAGACTCTCGCATCGGAGAATTTCTTTTGCCGCATAGAAATTTCCCGAATTGCCGGCTGCCTCGAAATTTAATCTCCTTCACTGCCTCATGAGAAAGAAGCAAGGTGGTCTTCCACAGCTGAGATGTCTCAAAAGAAGCATTGGCAGCCCCCAGCACACTTAGCCTCAGCCAGACATGGTGTGATTGCCACGTGGGTTTCCCCAAGAAATCACGAATTGAGATTTGGGTGGCGCAAGACTAGGGGAAATAAATGGCATCTAGTGCAGCCTCCGGCAGTGCCACACCGACCACTGGATGCGGAAAGCCCGCTCGACCTTCAAATGATACCGAATACGACGCGACGCGGACTGAAAGGGGTATGATTACTCGTACCTAGACACCCAGTCCGCGTGGGAAGATACAGGGTCAGGGGAGTTAGACAAAGTTCCCATTTTCGTCCCGCTGGAATTGGCTCTCGCAGACTAACGAACATGTCGACAAAGATTCGAAATTACATACTCGTACAATAGGGAACATGAACCGGGCTCCGTCTGAACCGTTTTTGCAGAAACCCGCTCAAGGAAAATACACACGGATCGACGCAAGAACTTGTTCAACCTTGTCGCAAGTTCGACGGAACTTTTGCGGAGAATAATTGACGACCCGAAATGTACCCTGGCGGATCGAGCCTCTTTCTCGCTTGTCCGCCGTCATCGATCCTAATTAGGCTTTTGGGGCGCCATCCTCGGAAAACCTGGTGCGCCCGGCCTGGAGTGGGAAGCTTAACGACGATCTCTCCTCCATTCAGAAACCAATAGTGCCTTGATCGACGGCTGTTCTCCAGCACTCTAACTATTGAACACAAAATAAGATGACCGAACTGAAAAGACCCGGTCTGATGCTTGTGGCAGCCAGTCCCAGTTAGGCACACTTGGTACACCCACGCAAGTCCAGAGGTACGTCAGTTGGCTGACATGCTTGAGGATGGAATGCCAGGGGTCCATATAGATTCCCGGATATGCGATGTCAACCCCGACCCTGTCATGGTGAGCAGGGTCTAGAGATGACCGCTTCCCACAGAATGAGAAGCAAAACAAATCAGGATGACCTCCGCTCCGGCTTAGTACCATAATTCCTACCAGCACTAGCAACAGCACGAGGATCGGGTACGAGCTGCAATATTGATCTTGTACTCGCAGGACTCAGTAGAGAATAATGGACTTGGGGATTGGTGAAGGCCTGTCAACTTGTCTCTCAACCCAGGGGGGCACGCGACGGTCATTCGCCTACTACCGCGTCCAAATTATTTATGGAACCCTGCTCCAGGACCAGGAGGATATATCCCACATGGCCTAGCACATACTCATAGGTACAGAACTTGTACGAGGTGCCCTGTACTCCTCCTGGGAGTCTCAAATAGGGAGTTCACAAACAGCCCAGCCGGAGGATTCCCACCAAGCGAGAAACCAGCGCAATATGTCTCAACCAACAGGAGATTCCTCTCAGGCTTCCGGGGCCATCGGTATTGATCCGAAACCCCTGGTCTGGCTGAAGCATCTTGGACATGGCATTCTGGGCCAGTGGCCACCAGCAAGATTGGCGCAGATATCCAATCAACAGCCCAACTTGTAGTGAAGCCAACATCAATGGCAAATACAAGCGATGAAACCCTCGAGTATCTGTGGCAGAAGCAAGACCGAGATCCGGGCAACATTAGCCACCCGGATGCACAGGGGCCTGTAACGCCAGCATCACTTGGTTTCTAAGACGACGTCAGCTTGCCTAGGGGTGTAGGTAGGACTTTTTGGTGCGGCATCTTCCGGGAGGGAAAGACACAGAAGTCCAGGGGCAAATCATTTCGACAGTCCTACGAGGAAAAAATCCAACAAAGATTCCCTTATCGATTGCGTCTATTCCTTCGGTCTGGGGCCCCCCTGCTACATCCTGGAAATGCGGTGGCTGAAGAAAAAGATGAAGAAAATGACGATGGTCAGAAGAATGAAAGACCCAACAATCAACAATCATTATTGAACCCACTATCGGGCCCCGCCTCGGATGCCTAAAAGCCAGAGCCCGATTGACGCCAAAACAACAATAAACAAAGAAGTGAGAAGAGGTCTCAGTGACTCCCCAACTTGTCAGTAGGATTTGTGGGACTTGGGAGCCCACCGCGGAGGTTCGTAGCTCGTCATCGGGTGGTACAGCTGTGACTATTTCTGGCCAAAGGCAGCCCGATAGTCAACACCTTGAGATTGGCAGAACGACATCAGATCCCCGATCATGCGAGCATTGCTGCTCAGTCTTCACCCCTTTGGACGCTGGTTTGAATACCCCTGGTTGAACCGCAGCCACTGGTAGGCGAACTACTTCCTACTTCCTCAAAACAAGGCAAAAATCCTGCCACCCCAAGTCCAGCCTGGATCTCTTGGGGGGCCAAACGCTTTACCCTCTCCTGTTGCATGATGGGAATGCCTGTCAATGATTCGGTCGTTTCGGCCAGAAGCCGTCTGGTCTTGTCTCTCCCCTGTTTCTCCATGTTTGCGAACCTGTCGCCAATCGACGTTGCTATCAAGGCTCCGTTTCAACGGCCGGCCTTGCCCAATTGCTTTACCCAATTCAGGCTCTGTCCGCCCAATGGTGAGAACCTTGAGCCCTGAACCTTTGGGGGAATTGGGGCAAAGAAGGCTCTCGATTGGCATGCCAGAGTGTTTTCTTCCGCGACTTTCTGCAGAGCATGACCCAGGTCAAGGAATTTCCCATGACAATCCACTCGGACCTGAGCGAAGCTTACCTGTCCAAGTATTCTTTTTGAGTGCTTGTTACGTTTGGCCACCCTTTGCGCCTTGCCCTGTGCGTCTCTAAACATCTTGGAGCAAAATCAGGCAGTGCTTACCCAGGGCAAGCCCATTTTGTTCCAGCTGGCCTCATGTCCCCCGCCAGCCTGGGGGGCGGATTGTGGCTGGTGCCATCGCGTCGCTGGCTTGCCGAGACACCACTATCTGGTGCCACCGACCCAGACATGCACACCATGGCACCGTGGCTCTCGCGACGGGCGGCGAAACATTGTCCACACAACCCTGCGGGCTTATAGAATGTCGCAATTGACAGCGGAAGACGGGGCCAAGTGTCCGCTCCGACGCAAAAGCTAATGCAGACCTTTTTCAGCTTCTCGGCTTCCTGGATCCCTGGATCTCATGAGGAGTGGGCTTCGTATCCATACCAGGGTGGAGCTGTTAACCGGGACTATTGGGTCAGGTACTCCGTCTACTGCCTCTCAATAGAGCAGATCGCCGTCACGGTTCACGAACATGAGGAAATTTGTCTGCTGCTCAGGTTCCCGCTTTGTCTCTGGATGGCCCAGAGGCGGCTGCCCTTGCATAACAGACGAACACGTCTACGACCGCATTGGCCCGCGTCTCTGACAATTGAGTTCGGTTCTCTGGCCCTGTCATGACTTCCGGATCATATCCACCGAATCTTGATTCTCCTACTTGAACTCATCGTGGACCGCGGACCACTGAGTCCAGACGTTCCTTTCTCGAATTGACGCCCAGTGATTCGCTCTGGTGCAGCTGGCGCGCTGTGCCTTCTGGATTTGCCCGAGTTTGACGACCTCCCAACTTCTGTTCAATCGTTTGAACCCTCGACATCAGGCATCTTTACTTTGGAATAATTCTGTTTGGTTAATATTGGTTGGACATCAAATTGGGGGCCAGGAGGGCATCTGACAAGCTTGAGCAGGTAGGCAACACAACTCTGGTGGATATGTTGTGTCCAGTTTCTCATTCAGTCCATTGGGTGTTAACGCAGTACACTGACTTGGGCCCAAAGCACTCGCGACGGACATCTAAGTAAGCGTCGGAGGTACACTCGGTACCTGGTTGAGCGAGGCAGAGTCACTTTGAATTCGGGAACGATATCTGAGCACGGACATCTGAAGGAGAAGTTGGCATTGCAGTCACCGGGGCTATAGTTCCGTCGACAAAAAGCTGTGCAAAGGAAAAGGGAAAACGGGCCGTCTATGCGATCTTCGAACGAGCCCAGTGGGAAACGAACCTGATGCAGCATTCACGCCCACCTCAATTCGCTCTTTGTCCGTCCTTCAAGAAACACCGGTCCAGCCTCGACAACTCAAGATTCACCATAGAGCACCTCACTCTGCCGAAGCCAGTCGCCGCGCCCATCTGGGCATCTCTTCCCACCCCTCCCATGTCCGGTTCTCCTCCACCGGAACCACCTGCTGAACCTGCCCAGATTGCCGGTCGAAGAAGAAAGCGATCTCGATCCTACTCTCCTCCAACTACAACAACAACAGTCACCACGACGGCGGCAGCAGTTGCTCCCCCTGTAGCGCCGTTGGACATCGCTGTCCCTCGACCAAGCGCGGTATCAAGAGGAGGGGAGACCTTTACCGAACTTGCCGTGCAACCAGGGCCGTATGCGCTGAACTATCCGCTACCCCCTGCTCCATATCAATCTGCGTCGAGTTTGCCACCGACATCCTTCGGCGGACCATCACCACGGTTAGCACTGAGCCCTGTTTCACCACGCGCTACGCGAAAACCTAAGGCGCACGTCGCATCGGCTTGCGTGAATTGCAAGAAGAAGCATCTAAGGTGTGACAGTAGTCGCCCATGTCGGAGATGCGTACAGAGCGGTAAAGAGGTGCGCAGACTGTGGAATTTCCCCATCTAGTGCACTGAGCTGATGACTATTTCTCTAGGACTCCTGCAAAGATGTCGAGCACAAGAAAAGAGGCCGCCCACCGTTGAAACCAGACGACGCTTCTTCAAGACGAACCTTTGAGGCAGCACTGACTCCATTGCCCGGGCGTCTGGGAGAAGCCCAAAGGAGATTCGGAGATCCCTCGATGTATGCCGCAGCAGCAGGATATCCACCTCTTAGGCCGTACACTGCAACCACGCCTCGATTGGGGCAGCCAAGATCACCAGCCTTCAATTTACGCGGCGAGGCATCGATATCACCGAGTCTGGCAATGGCAGAGGGGACATTTGTGCCTGCCTCGTCGAGGCAATTTCATGGCTCCATGGCTCCAATGCCAGGGCAGGTCTCCTCGTCCTACAGCCCTTCGCAACCAGAATCCGCCTTCCGCTCGCTGGGGTATGCCAGTAGGTACAACTACCCGTCCCAGCCACCGCAGGTGGGACCTCCTGGATATTACCCTTCGAACCCTATCTTTCCGCGTCCTCCATCAGCCTTGTCCTCTGAACAGCTGGCCCCCATGAGCGCATCCTCCGGTCTTCAGCTGCCGCCAATATTATCAGCACCTCAAGGTCCGATCGACCCAGCGATTGTGCAGCAGCTTCCGCAACAAACTCTGCCAGCCCCACGAGGACAGCAAGGAAGCAGAAATGAGGGGACACAAGAACCAGATCCAAAAAGACCAAAGATGGACATCCAGGGCATTCTAGGTCCCCGAAATGAATAACCCGGACGGCCTCCTACGTGGACGACGAGACCGGGACACTCATAAGAAGGCACAGTGGCTTGGATCGCCCATATCATACGAGACCCTTTCCTTTGTCGAATGAAGCAATGAGCACCTGGGTGGTAAAGCTGAAGCATTTTCTTCTGTTTTCTCACAATTTCAAATTTCTGTACAACTATCTTAACCGGGTACAAAACTGGTCTGTGCAGGACACGGAACGGATTGTACCTTTCTAACGGACGCAAGGGAATGAGCAACGGCAGAAGAAATCTACGTGCCTCTTCGGAAAGAGGAATAATTCCAACGAACACGAAGTTCGACACCGCCTAAGTCGGGTTTCGACTCGGACGCAACGAATCTCCTATCGATGCTTTTCGATACCCGATCTATACATAAATGGTCAACAGCACAACATAGAATCTACACGAAATCGGTCAGCATTGTGAGGCCAGCCCGCCTAGTATGCCATGAAGCCCAATTGATGGGGCATTTGTGATTATACAATATCCTGGATGCAACGAGCAAAAACCACGAGCTTTTCCTTTGTGGCAGGAACTTCATTTGTACATAACCTCACAAGAAGACATTCGCAAAATGGAACAATCGCCAGACCGATGCATCTCGAGTAAATGGCAATCGAGAAGTTGGTCAAAGCGCCGACTTTGGAGAGGGGCTGCTTCGACAGACTGTTACCCTGAACGAGATCTTGGCCAACGTGTTGATTGACGGATACAATACAATGCGGTGGTGAATGAACCCAATAATGATAAACAGGGTACTGGGTGACTCGGAAACATGGCACGCATGGGCATCCCTAGGAACGCAGAGTCGTTGGGATGGGAACATTGGTTGGCCTTTTGTCGATTGAATGAAATATGATTGTAACGGCCTCTTTATTTAATTGGACAGACAATGATGGGAACGGAACAGCTTAATCCGCTGGCGGCACATAAGAAAGCAGGAACAATTTAATTTCCATTTGAAAATCAACGGTTGCGCAGCAGGATTTTATTCGCTATGATATGAACAAAACATGGCTTCACTTCAGCCATTAATAGGTATAGAAAACGCCCATGGAAGCGAAA
>WJFF01000008.1:142431-160234 GCA_011800825.1 Fonsecaea pugnacius | reverse complement strand
CCAGCGTCATCGGTACTGTTGTTGTCTCTGCTGCTGCCATGGCATTGTTCGCCAATCCTCTGGGTACCTCACCATTGCCTGCGCCGCTTGAGCTGAGGTGTCCAGGTTCACCATACTTGGCCATCCCACTGCGTGGTGCATCACGGTCAGCCTCCACCACGGCAGGGTCATCGATGGTGTCGCCATCACTCTCCCTCTCTCTCCGTTCCACATCTCCATCTTCGGCGACCACCGCCATCGCATTCTCATCCTCCACGTCGCCTTCCTTGGCAGATATCTTGTCCCTGCGCTGGCTCACCTTGTCGAACATCCACTGACAGACCTGCTCCTGGTGTTGTATCATCATTTGATTCAGAACCTCCTTATCACTCCGCACGAGGAGGCCATATCGCCTGCTCGCTTTCGTGATATCTTTCTCCTTCCACAGACTGTGTCTGGTGCTAACAAACACCAACGAATTGTCGCGGTACCATTGATTGGCCAAGTGGTTCGCGAAGAGACTCTTGATAGGGCGGACTGGCTCGGTGGATATGAAACACACGATCCCCAGGAGGTCTTTATGGACCCTGTCGTGCTGCGACACCAATCTCGCAAGGGCGTGAAATGCGTTGCCCGCGCCCATCAGGATGATTCCAAAGGGGAAGGTGTATGGCTCGACGTAGTTTTCCCAGAGGTACGACACAAGTTTCACGCCCTCTTTTCTTGCGAGGTCGGTCGTTGTGGAATTGTATTTAACATCGCTCGACGATCCATGTGTGTAAGTGGAGGAAAGATAGTCGGACTTCGTGTTGGGATTGTCCTCGGTAGAAATGGTGATGAACTCGGGCACATTGACGTCGATGACACCCATGCCGTGGGAAACCGCCCAGTGGACGTACGACTGTGCGCCGTCAACCTTATGCATGCGTGAGCAGGTTGAAACAGTCAATCATGAAAAGGGGACTGGGAAGGGGCAGGAAAGGAAAGGAAGACGGAGCAACAGGAAACGGGGTACATACAAGCCATGTGTCATGAGGCTCCAGTACTGTGGAGAGACCATTGTTGCCGTTGAGTAGATTAGGTCTGTAGCAAATCTTGTCAGCCTTCCTTTTGAGGCGGTTAGGCGAGCGGTGCGAACTTACGGGTCATGTAATATGATCATCAAAGCTTTCTTGGTTTCGTAATTGGGTCTGTCGTTTATATCAGCAAGGCATTCCTGAATCTGCCCCAGAGACTGCGGCTCACGTCGCGAGGACCTGCTGGTCAAATGATTTTGACACTGTATCGCGGTAGATATGCAGTTGGGTGAGCTTGTATTGGTCATAGAGGTGGTTGGCCTGATACTGGCGAATGATGTCTAGTTAAGACCGAAGGGGTGAGCTTGTTTACGAGGGTGAATGAAGGGCAAAGAAAGCGCCTCCAAAGAAGTCGAGCTCTTACCATGTAATCTCTCTCCACCAAATAATCCGCCGATGGGGTCCTTGGGATAAATACTTCTCCAATACTTCGACTGGACATTCCGAACCTTGTTCACGGTATCTACCGCGCTCCATGTGGCTGCCGTAGCTTGCAGACGATCAGGAGGTTCACCCATCAGGGTACGGGTGACCGCGAGCGCGGATTTTGAGATAGCACGGAAATTGTAACCCCCTTCCAAGCACACAGCAATCCTCCCTCCGGCGAGGGACATTAGCATGTGTGTCATGTGTGCATAGCAGGGCGGTGAGACGAAACAACCACCCAGCTCATCTCCAGCTGCGGCGTCGAATCCTGCAGCGATTACGACGAAATCCGGGTCGAATTCATTGGCGATGGGCATGACGACGTTCTGGAATGCGTACATGTAGTCACCGTCGCCCATGCCTTTTGTGGGCCAGGGAATATTGACGTTTCTTTCGCGGTCGTAAGTGTTGGTCAAGAAAGGCCGAGTAGCAAGTTTACGAACTTACCTCCCCTCACCAGCGCCATCGCCACAGTGATACATATCACCATTTTTCCCTGAAGGATAGAAATTCCCGTCCATGTGGACGTGCAAGGATATGTAGAGAACGTTGGGGTCATCATAGAAAGCTTGTTGACAGCCATTGCCTAAAACATATCAGCTTGAGCGTGCAAGTCTCAAAGAGTGCGAATTTGGCTGACCGTGATGGACATCCCTGAAGTCTTCAGCGTCAGCTCTGTATTCCAATTCAACAACGTGAGGACAACTGACCAATCCACGATCAGGATTTTCCTGCAATCCTCCCCAAAATCATTCTGGCAGACCCTAGAAGCAATAGAGACATTGTTGAAGAGACAGAAACCCATAGGTTTCCCAATCTCGGCATGATGACCAGGAGGTCGGATGACGGCGATGGCATTTTTTACCTTCCGTGACATAACCGCTCGACATGTCTCAATCGCCGCGCCCGCAGATAGTTTGGCAGAGAAGAAGGAGAGCTGATTAAAGTAGATTGAATCCATATCGGGATCCTCTGAAAGATCGATAAGCTCTTCGTCATTCAATGCTGCAAAGGATTCCCCAGTCATTAGCTCGGGCTCCCAGTGACGAAGTGTGCCATTGTTGAGGGGCTTACCTGCGGTCTTCTTGACAAGTTCGTAATGCTCCTGCTTATGGACTAGACGACACTCGTCCTCCGTGGCTTCACGGGCATGTATTCGGTACAGGGGCATTTCTACCACTGGAGGGTGCTTCTTGTCGTCAACCAATCCGGCTTCACAGAGCTCCTTGTAAATGTAGTATATCCGCCTAGGATCTTCCGGATGCACACTTTCGCCATTCGTTGCTGCTACTTCGGCATGATATCGCATGCGCTCATCGTAACATAGACCAGTCGGAAGCCCTGAAATTGGTAGACCACGCTTAGTTGGCACAACAGGCTCATGGGTTTCAGAAGAGGTGTCGGATAACAAGCTGTCATCGGACTCTTCGTGCGATGGACTCTCGATTTTCAGGCGATTGTCCATTTCCGTCGAAACGTCAGGGGTTTCTCTCATAGATGTGTCACCTGACGGAAAGATTGGCCTTTGTACCTGCGGGATGGGATCGGGAAACTGCGCGCCAACCCAAGAATTAAATCCCTCTGGGCCCGGCGGCGGTAACTGAGCCATTCTGAGGGATTTTCAAGTGGACGGTGAAATGCAAAAGCTGCCTTGACTTTAGGTGGCAAGCTGGGAATTGGTTAGAGAGGCTGCATAGTGGTTGTAAAAGCCACGCCAGTGAATGAAAGGTGGTCGAGCCCCTTTAGACCGAGTGAAGGCTAAGGCGATGTCAGTCACTCGAGTACACCAGCTATGGATGCGAGTCGACGTGATATCAAGGGAGGCCTTGTACATTAATGGCGATTTGGTACATATAAGTACAGCGGCCGCTCTTGGCTAGCAGGTCAAGCTAATCACATACCTGTACTCGGTACTGGCGCTCAAGCGACTTTATTCTCGGATTTTAGCTCCGCAAGCTTTGATCAAACCTCCAGTAAGAATAATAAGCCAGTAGATCACAGGTAGATATGTTAATTGACGATGAAGGCAGTTTGTTGACCCTGTCACCTTTATTGGGGGCAATCAATACATCTCGAGATGGAACGTTTCAAACGAAACCGGGCGAGGGAGTGCCAAGATACTACTCACGTGACAACAATAGGAGGCTATGATCACGTGCATGGTCTTTCCAGAGGCAGGTTTAAGAATGAGCCAATCCGCAGGATGATAATTTGGTTTTTGCTGTCAATACAGGGAGACTCGCATTTTCCTATCTGAGCTAGGTCGGAGTAAGGATACGTATTGGAGCTTGAAAGCAAAGCATATCACCAGGTGAGACTCGATCTATGTTGCGCTTCGTCCCGTGTTTCGCCTGATCTTCTTTTTACCTCATGCAACACTGACCTCGATTTCTGAAGCCTCGTTTGGGAAGGAATTATTGGTCTTTGTACCGAGTAGACGATTGGTGGTATTAGGGCTCGTCTTCTAAGCCTTGCCAGCATCGACCTTGGCAATGTACGCTAGATCTCCCTGTCAGTTCACCGGGTCCCGAATATTCCCGATCGGATAAAGCACTCACCCAAAAGGTCGATGACACGTCGGGAATATCCCCACTCGTTGTCGTACCAGGAAACGAGCTTGACGAAGTGGTCGTTGAGGGCGATACCGGCCTTAGCATCAAAAATGGAAGAGTGGGTGTCGCCGTTCAAATCACTGGAGACGAGATCATCCTCGGAGTATGCCATGATACCTGATCTTGTCAGACAGTCTGAATGAAAGTCTCTCAAATTTTATCTTACCTTTGAGGGGGCCGGCACAGGCGTCCTTGATAGCTTGCTTGATTTCATCGTAGGAGGCTGGCTTCTCCAGGACGCAAGTGAGATCAACCACGGACACATTGGAGGTAGGCACACGCATGGACATGCCAGTGAGCTTGCCATTGAGAGATGGGATGACTTTGCCCACAGCCTTGGCGGCACCAGTGCTGCTGGGGATGATGTTTTGAGCAGCGGCACGGCCACCTCGCCAATCCTTAGCAGATGGTCCGTCGACGGTCTTCTGGGTAGCGGTGTATGAGTGAATGGTGGTCATGAGGCCTTCCTTCATGCCGAACTTGTCGTTGACGACCTTGGCGAGAGGTGCCAGGCAGTTGGTTGTGCAGGAAGCATTGGAGATGACGGGGATGTCGGGCTTGTATGACTCGTGATTGACACCCATGACGAACATGGGAGCATCGGCCGAGGGAGCAGAGATGACGACCTTCTTCGCACCACCCTTCAAGTGGGCAGAGGCCTTTTCCGTGGTTGTGAAGACGCCGGTCGACTCAACAATGTAATGAGCACCAGTCTCCGACCACGGGATCTCGGCCGGGTCTCTCTTCATGTAGAATGTGACTTTCTTGCCATTGACAATCAGAGCATCTCCCTGGACCTCAATTGTCCCCTTGAAGACACCGTGGGTGCTGTCATACTTGAGCATGTATGCCTGAGAGGTGTCAACAAGGATTTCGAGATCTGACAGTATAACGGAGGGTACGTACAGCGTATTTGGGCTCAATGAAGGGATCGTTGACGGCGACAACATGGACATCGTCGTGCTCGATACTAAAAAGTGCTATGGTTAGAGAGAGAGGAGCTTTCGGAGTCCGATGAAGGTGCTGGTGTGACACTCACGCATTTCTGAAGACCTAGCTTGCTGTTAGCCATTTCGACCACGGACAGTGCTGGCTGCGACTTACAATTCTGCCAATGCGGCCAAAGCCGTTGATTCCGACAAGAGTAGCCATGATCTCGTCAAAAGGTGTGAAGACTACACAATGGAAGAATTTGACAAGTCAGTCTTGATAGGAACAATCTCAATGGGCGCTCCCGGTGAAGTGAAGACGAGGCGGGAAGCAAAAGCACTTGAAGGGGAGGACTGCGGACAACTCACATGAAATTTAAAGGAGTAGTCGGATGTCCGGTTTCAAAAAGCCTTCGAAAGAGCAACTTGATATAACTCGAAGAAAGAGTAAAGTGGTGTGACGGGAGGATGAGGAAAGCTTTTTGTTGTCCCTGCGAGGACCGAGTGGTGAGTTGAGCGATAGGTGAAGAAGAATGGTGGGGCAGATGTTGACGTTGAGGGGCAAAGCTGCCCTCCAAAGCATGGGTTTTCTTGGCCGACGACAATTCACGGTCTTCCGGTCTCTCTCGAGCCTTCCGAAGGCCACAAACGAAAATGTTTGTGATGACTTACCTAAGTGCTGGTATTCTCAATGATCTTTTCGCCCCGAAGAACGATAAATAAACGGCACCTCTCTGGGGTCGCTGGCTGTATCTGCAGATGGCTGGTGCTCCTTTACCATCCCCCAAACCTCTACGGTCTCCGATATTTATAAGATGATCATCATCCCCCCCCCCGGGACCCCCTGTTCAAGCACATCACAGGGTCTCCAGAAAGTAAAGGCTTCAGTGGCATATGCATCAGGCATGAGTCAACCCACCGCTGATTATCACACCCTGCTCTGATGGAGGCAAAGCAGCAGCATTCAAACAGAGCTTGTTTCGTCCAATCGCCTGTCTTGTCCCTTCTGGTTATGCGGCACTCGCCTCGGATCATCCAATTGATCCGCGAAACCCTCCGTCGCAGCCGCGCTCTTTTCGTCCAGGCTGGTCTATCGAGCAGGATGCTTACAAGAGCAACTCAAAATACTTTCCAGGGTCTAACAAATCGTCTTGGGAATGGCATATTCATGGAATCACAAGACAGCGCATACATACGCAAAGGATGACCGCCAAACATCTTTGCAGACGGTGAGCATTTATTTGCTGTTCTAATGTCTTTAGTAGAACCAAAACCATATCTATTCCCTCAGTCCGGGTGGCGCGCTATGGTTTTTATTCCGACTCAAGACTGGTACTACTATTCTTCCTTCGCTCCGCCCCGACCGGCGCGCTCAGCAGCTTCGATGCTAGCTTTATCGCTCTTTGTCTCGCCCTGTCCCATACCCATCATGCCTCCAGATGCTTTCCATGGCCTCTTAAGCTCACCCACCGCAGGCTTGCCGAAGACGTGGACTTTTATCAAGTTCGACTCCAGTGCGCCCTTAACAGGGATAATGGACTGAATGAGGAGAGGGTTGGTATATTTGAGGTACAAGTGCATAAATGCCATCATGCCGATACCCATCAACTGGCCCTTGTAAGCTGCCGACAGCTGGGTTTGATCATATTCTTGAATCGTGGTGGTGACAAGCTTGGGTTCTTCTCCAGAACCCATGGGCGCGGGCTCGACGTATTTCAGGGTGGTGAGGTCTGTCACATAATCCATCAGCCTGTATGCCCTGACAGCATTCCTCTCTTTTGCGCACCTCGCTTCGCCTTAATCTTCAGGCCGATATAGTAGTAGAGGCCGAAGATGACCAAGTTAGAGACGACGTATAGAATCCGTACGCCCATCAGAACTTGCGGGTCATCGAAAGGTATCCGCTTCGAGACCTGCATCATCCCAAGGATGATCACCAGGTTGGTGCTGCAAACTTGTCAGTTACGGGCCTCGGTTTCCAAACTAGGCGGGAGATTCTGTACACTTGGGGATTCATGAAATTCATGGTGAAAGACCGGGGGGGTAAGATGCGGGAGAGAAAAGGAAGAAGTGAACACAAGCACTGATCTTCTAAAACTGAGATATCAGAGAAGAATTTCAACCTTGGGAAGGTCCTGTTTCCCGCAAGTGCCAAACGGACAGATTGCTATATCGCAATTTCGTCCGCCAAGCGATTTGGAGACTGGAGAAGAAAATGAAGTGGGTGGCGGGAAGCCGCCACATCAATTGGCGCCTGCGCAATCAGGCACGTGAGCAGAAACTGGATTGGTGCAGGTCCTCTCTCCGCATCCTGGACCATGATCTCAGCCTTGTGCTCTCTTAAGCGAGAGTCACGGAATATCTCGTTTTGATCTTATATGAACCATGTATCCCGCACCTCTAAATGCCTGAAGCATGGTCCAACCTGCAACCTCCGATCTGCAGCCCACACCTACGGGTATGAAGTGGGAGGGATCATGGCTCATCCTAGTCCTGGAACTGCCGCCGTACAGTTTAGCAAGCGTCGTCCTTCCCTGGTGTACCTCGTAGGATTTACAGGATGTTGCTTGACATAGCGCGCTTGGGCCACCTGTCGTGGAAGTCTAGGGCGTCCGATTCTTAAATGTGCTCTGTGATGGCGTGGTCATTGAAGCCGACAGTCGTGCGTTCGAATTATCGTAGAGTTCATCTCTGAGGTGTAACTGGCGCTCAATGGCCATTCTCCATCTTCTCCTCTTTTGTCTCTCCGTCGCTCAGGACCTTTACTTCAATTTTCCCGTCCGGCCCAGGTAAAGCGCCTGCGCCCGGCATGACACTCGCGACATTCCCTTCCTCGTCGACATACTCAAATCGATAGCGTGACAGGTAGTGTGGAATGGCGCTCAACTGCGGCCCATAGCGTGCGGTATTATCGTACAGCTCGAACAGGGGGACGGCTAGCAGTTTCATGTTTTTGGGTACACTGAGCACCTTGTTGGGCGGGAGATGGATCAGGTAGAGTTTCTTGAGCTCTTTAGGCCGAGAGACATGGGCCGGGAGGAAAGGGTAGAGAAAGGTTTCATGGTTCGGGCGCCACCTGGAAGTGTCATGTTAGAATAATCACATATCGGTCGATGTCTCGAAGCATGAGATACAAACCATTGTGCGAGACAGTCTCCCACCTCCCATTCCGTGTCCCCCTCCTTCGGATTCGTGGGTGCCAACCTCTCGTTCAGCCGCAGCTTGAAGCCTTCAATCTCATCCGCATCGTGGGGAAGATAGTCCCCGGGCCTGGTCCAAGACGGTGTTGGTCAGTGATCAAGCTGACGTGACGGAGACGGCACCAGGAATCTGCGCAAAAAGACGTACAACTTGAAAAAGGCGTTTGCAATCTGTAGCATAAGAACGTGCGGGTGGTTGTGTTCGTGACAGACGAGGATTCCCTCACATGTCCGTCTCATGCCATAGTTCTCATAGTGTTCTTCCAGTCTCTTTAACCTGGCCGCTACCGAAGGATCTTCTTCTGGTTGGGTTTCTTTGGTTCCAAACGTGTAGTTCGAGAGAGGATATAATCTGATAGTGGGTGGTTGATTGGCTGTGAATGGTGGTGGTAGAATGGGCCTTGTAGATAGGTTAGGTCTCAGTGATTCAGTGACTGTGATCAGATTCGTACGGATAGGAAGATTTCAATGTGGTTGTGGTTAGGGTCGACATGGTGTATTCATCAGTCGCAAGATGATACCCACGTAGTGAAGGTGGGAAGGATTGCAAAGTTTCTGGCTGTCGGGAAGATACAGAAGATCGGAGTATGAGAAGGCGAACTCAATGAACAATTACTTGTAAAACCTTGAGCTTTTTGCTGAATCCAAAAATCTTGACGGTTTCCGAAAGTTTTGATGCGCGTACAAAGCTGCGCCAATGTCGCGACGCGCCCGCACAGAAATCTTAAGATCTCTGGGATACGCAGCCTCGCCATCACCCAGAGATGCCATATTAACGGAGATAGATACAAACGCACAAATGTTCTGCGAGATCGGTGAATCTTTTTATTTGAAGCGTATCTTGAGATCTATGTCTACTATACAGGTGTATGGCGACTATGCCAACAGCACCTTCGCTGTCTGCTGCCACCACAATTGCAATGCCATGCTCTTGAATCCTTGGCTCAAAGGCAACGTTGCGATCTCCTGCGACCTCACAGCTTGGATTCAAGGTCCTCGAAACTTTGCAGATCTTCAACTGGGACAGGTCCCTTGCTGACTTCCAGGCCGGCTCTCCACATTGCCACATCTTTAATGATGATTGGGGTTGGGATTTGTGCAGCCACATCAACGTTGTTGGCCGACTCCACTGGCTTGATCTTGAGCGCAATCTGCATTTGTGGGACAGCTTCTTTCATCTTTTCGAGGATTTCGTCGCTCTTCGAGGCTGGTGCGGACTTTCCAAGGTATTCATGGATTGCATTCGAGACTTGGAGCAGGTTTGCAAGGTCAACCTTTTCGAATTGAGCCTTCAATTTTCCTTCATCAACATCAACGTCCAGAGATCTAAGCATTT
The DNA here is from genome assembly GCA_011800825.1 of Fonsecaea pugnacius. Taxonomy (NCBI): domain Eukaryota; kingdom Fungi; phylum Ascomycota; class Eurotiomycetes; order Chaetothyriales; family Herpotrichiellaceae; genus Fonsecaea; species Fonsecaea pugnacius. Next base: position 150,676 of record WJFF01000008.1, on the reverse strand, counting down.
GTCCGAGTAGCCCCACGAACTGATCCTTTTGGTCGGCAGGCGAGATCTCCGGCACTGAACTTGTGGCTTGAGCCTCAAGATGAATTGAAAGTTTTCTTCGCTTCGGCGACTCTGGATCGATATACTGAGCATAAAACTGCTTCATATCATCCTTGGTGAGCTGTCGGATGACGGCGACATCTCGATCTACTTGGTAGAAGTTGAGATATTCACCGCTGATGTAGGCCCACAGCCGGCCAGTCTCGAAGTCGAGATTTTTGAGTTTCTCCAATCGTTTGTTGACAAGACTTCGCTTGTGGCCCTCGAATTCTTCATTTGACATCGACTCTAAATCTGATTTGAATTTGAGTAAAAAGGCATCGATCCTGGTTTCGAGGTAGTCCGGGTCCCGTTCGCTTTGAATTAGCACTCTGTAACCCATCGTGGCTGCTGCAGGACGTGTCCCGCTCCATACGACGTATCCGAGCTGTTCTTTAGTCCTCAACTGATCGAACGCGGGTTCATCCGTCATCTGACTGAACAGCTGTGCTTTCGCTCGCAGGTCTAGGTCCATAACATGGCCGATGTCCAGATAATATTCGATTGCATGGTTGATGTTGTCGGGATCACCCAACGCTTGTTTGTAGACGAAGTTGCTTCCTTCCGGGATGATGACATTCCTTCGCAACAACCAGTCTGAAGGAGGAAAGGCGCGTGATTTCAACGTTGTCTCGATCAGGTTGCCGATTTTCTTGGCTTCTTCTTTGTACAAGTTCCCATGTACCAGCACTTCAAAATGTGCCTGCTGGAGGAGCTCTGGAACAAACGTTCTAATGTCGTCTACCGTGATGTGCGGGAGTTCTTTTGCATAGGCGTCGTTCATCCAAGACCGTTCATTCAATAGCCACCTGGTGTAGTCTCCGATCTGATAGTATGGTTGCTGATATGCCCAGTTCTTATATTTCCTGGCCATACGCTCTTTGATGATCTCGAATCGATCGGTTCGAATCTCAATCGTTCGGATAGTTGTCAAGATCTTCTCCAAGAGGACAGCCATCTTGTCATTGTAGCCATGCACGTGAATATCAAAGCCAAGCATGTTTGGCCCGATCGCATAGGCGAGGCCAGATATCTCGGCGTCATAAGAGTAGCTCGACAAAGCATCCTTGACGAGGTTGATGAAGAGGTTTGTCTTGACGTAGTTTGCAGTGTTTGCAGAGGTAACGGCGTTTCGAATCTTGATGTGCAAGTTGGCCTTTGGCACCCAGAAGGTATCATCTTTTTTCCACCATAGACGGACCTTGTCGTCATTTCGAAGCAACTTGGGCGCCTTTGCAGGTACATTGACGTCCGCCTTCTCCACGTCCAACTTGGTAGGAATGAATTCATTCTTGTGTGGTAGATGAAGGTCCGCTATTGCGTCAGTTTCAGGGTCTGTCAAAGCTTTTCGAATGTCTGAGAGCACGTCGGTCGGTATTCTCTCCACTTTGTACTCTGTCCCATACCACTTTTCTTTCTGGTCCCAACTACCAGGGTACTCCTGAGACACTATCATAAGCCTGAAGTTGTCTTCCCGGAGATATTGCATAGCTTGCGCAATAGCTTGAGCATCGAACTTTCTGAACTTGCTGGTGCTGCTGAGCAGCCAGTTGCGAGGTAAGTCAGGCTTCTGCAACACGCAGCTTATAGCGCTGGTAAACCGGCTTGCAGGAGACTTCTGACGGAACCTGAAATCCACTTCTGCCATATTCTTCATCTCCTCGTGCATCCAGGCAACAGGTGGGGTCGCTCTCATCATCCCAATATACCGGAAGACAATCTTGACAATCTCGTGATAGTTTTTCAGCCCATCCGGCGTCAATCCGATGTCGATTTCAAAGAAAGCAGATCCTGGGCAAACAGGGTGGTAGCCAGCAGACAGGGTTTGAGCTAGGCCTCTGTCTTTCAGATAGGCCAATATGCTGCCAGGGCCTTCGTGGCCGATCAAGTGACTGATGTAGCGGGCAGGCTGGGTCTCGAACATATCTTCCTCGTCTTGCCAAGGGAAACTTATTTCCAAAGAGCGTGACTCCATGACCGGCTTCGCGTAGATCTCGATGGACAATTGATCTTTGCTCAGGACCTCAACATCATCCCAGCGGTTTTCCGGCAAGTTTTTGTTCTTGACTTCGGAGAAAAGCTCCACTACCCAGCTTTCCAGTTCATCGAGGGATTCGCGACCCAGCACGACGAGCTTCATTCTATTTGCAGAGTAATGCTGCTCATAGAAACGAATGAACTCGTCACGAATCTTGACACCTTTTTTCTCGGGTTCGTCCCTCAGGGTTTGCAGATTGCCTGTCGAGAAGTGATGGAACGGGTGCTTGGGATTTGAGAGCGACTTTGCCAGTTGCGATAGGCGCCATCCGTCACTTTGTAGGTTCTTCTTGTTCTCCGAGTCCACCGCTCTTAACTCCCTGTCCAAAGTGTTCTCCAGAAAGAGTGGTTTTACGAAGAATTGTGCGAATCGGTCCAACGCTCCGTACAGCGGCCCTCTCGACAAACCATTCGTTGTGCCTGCAGCAGTCCCATTCACTGCACCGTTGGAAAGGTTGTCATTTGACTCGTGCTGCGCCGCACACTCAAAGAAATAATTTGTCTGTGTGGCGGCCGTGTATGCATTTGAATGCCCGGAGTTCGAGGAGAGGTAGGAACTGTATTCGTTTTCTACGGGGTACTGTGTGGTTGGTCAGCAAAAGAACAGAGATAAAACAGAGATCGACAGTCTGCGCGTACTTTCTCAGTGCCCATGAAGAGTAGATGCTCCACGGCATGAGCCATGCCCGGCATGTCCTCCTCGTCCGAAAAGTTTCCCACATTGACGTTGAGACTTGCGCTGGCCTTGTCGGTCTCTGCATCATGGACGAGTAGAGCCTCGAGCTTATTAGAAAGCTCGATAACTCGGTATGATCGGTCGTCAAGGTCTGGTTTCTCCAAATCGTCTGTTATGCGCCTGACCGAGTTCATGACTGTGGCGAAGGTCCGGGTGGAAGATGCGGGAGAAGATCGAGCAGTCGAGGCCAGAGGCTTCGATGACAGTCGATGGCGGGAAGGGGATGATATGCGAAGAGGGATGAGGACCAGGGATGCCAGACGAACGGAAAATCTCATGTAGAATAACTGAACTTCCCGTTTGGAATGATCCAGGCAGGCACAAAGAATGCGTCACGGTTTGAACAGAGGCCAGGATCAAGTAATCATGGCGGGATTCCAAAGTTGGTGGTGGTTTGAAGGAGCAAACATCTCAAACATTGGCATCTGAGCCTGCGCCTGCGCCTTGCCGCCTCTGGCCGCGCATTTCAATCTGCGCTCCACCTGTGCAGCCTCATGCCAAGCCAAATTGAGGACCTTGGCTAGGATTTTGCCACTATTCTTCGGCCTGATCTTTGCTGGTACGATTGCGCAGATATAGTCATGCGGCCCTTTTCCGGTATCACCAACTTCGAGGCCGGAGGAAGGCACCCCAGGAAGGACATTGGTCGGAAAGGGGCGAAACAAACAGCATGGTCACGCGTGCGGTAAACGATGCAGAGACAGGACATGCAACGGCGACACCCCTCTCTTCCTGGACGCCGCCATGCATCCCGTCAATAACCTCACCTCTCACAGCATCATGATTGATTGAAGGGCGGTTTGTGCGAGTCTGTGTTGCCTGAACAACCCTTTAGGACGTCATTGAAAGGTTACACAATGCCAGCGCAATGACCATGCATGCATGGCAGTTTCGACTACAATGGATGCTCCATTTTACGGGTTGGATCTCTCATTGCAGAAGGCGAATAGGCATCGTTATGGACTGAATGCAGGCCCTGAATGCAATTCCCAAGCCGATCATGACACGATGCCAATGCTTGTCGGGCAGAAAAGAGTAAGGGTTCTACCGGGGTGGGAGAGGGCGGTGTAGCCTAGCGCCATCAATATGTTTGTTTGGACGGATGAGTCGATGTTATGTTCAGCCTCCAGCCACCTCAGCCTTCTCTTCGTCGAAACGAGCTGACACGTTCAAGAGGGTTACGTGCACTCCTGCGCCTATAGACTAAACACTAGAGAAAATATGTCGCCCGAAACCCCGTATGCCGGGGAGTTAGCAGGACTCAATACCACGAATTCCACCACCATGGACTTGGGGTGGTCTTGCCCCTTGAAAGAAAGTTACCGGGGAAGGAGAATAGTTTTGGTTTGACATGGACCCTGCATTTAATTCGGCCGCATCTTTCTAATTAGCCACTTATCTAAAATTCGGCTCTGACACCAGGTCTGAGTTACTACAGACCAATACGCATGCGCAACAGGGTTGGGACACTAGCAACGAGGGAGTGTTCCTTTCAGAGTACCGAGTACTCGGTAAAGGGCCTGGCTTTCAGTAGGAGCGTCCGGACGAGTTTCTCGGAGGCGGCTACCTTGGTAGCATAATTGAGCAAAGAGAATACGACTAGCTGCCGAATACCGCGTAGTAGTCAGCCGAGGGACGGGGGTGGTGCACCAAGTTCGAGGTACTTTGGTAAACGCCAGTGGAGACGCCAGGGCTGAAACACCCAGCCTTCGACTGTTAAGCACCAGAGTGCGCAACTGCCAGCCACATGAAGAATCTCTCGTGGCGATGCAAGCTTTAGTAGTTGAAGTGAATGACGAGAGTTCAGGTCGCTCACACCGATAGCGAGTATGACTCCTGTGAGGTCGTCATCCGAGGAGCAATCATTCGATCCCTGTGATCACGCATGTATACCAAGTAGAAATAGACAGGTTGGGGAATAGTACCAGGCACAACCTGGTAGCTTGTCAAACGTCGTCCACGTGACACGAGATTGACGTCTAATGCTGTCGTTACCCCGAGGAATCTCTCTAGATTCTAGAATCGCGGCACAAAGGTTAACCTTGAAACAATAGCGATGAACACATCCCATACCCAGCCATGAACCAACCATCCATATTTTGTTTACACTGCCCGAAAAAGGACTAGTGCGGGGAGGTTGGAATCTCCACTTATCAGTTTCCAACCAATAGACATAGAGGAAACCGATCCGAAAAAGCTTGGCATTGCGCAATATCGACCCTCTCCTCCTCCCTGCCTTCTGGATTTCTATACAGCCGCCAATATCTTACATCAGTCCAGATCTGTTTGGCTTTCTAGCCACCGATTGTCCTAAAACCTCATGCTGGTCAAGGCTTAATGCAATCATTTCTCTTAGGATGGAGGCTGGGTTAGACAGTTCCAGGTCCGGCCTCGCGGGTATATATCGCAGGGTCACTTGCAGGTCTGTGCGCTTTCCTTCTTCATTTATTCAAGACACTGCTGCGGAGGAGCTCTGATCAGATTCTTGGACAACGGCGAACTGGACTCATTCTCTCCTGCTGATCACAATACAATCAACCTTGGTACAAGCAGTCCTATCTCATCGAATCATGGCTTCATCTCGCACGAGATCCGCTGCCGTCGCGGCCGCGGCTCTCGCTTTGCTGCCATTGTCTTCCGCACTTCCAAAGGCTCAAGAAGCTGCTCCATCTCAAGGGGACTATTTGGCTTCCTGCATTGCGTCGATTTCATCTGACCAAAGGGACATCTGCAACCCGGATTCCGTCGCCGCCATTCAATATTGTATCGTTTCGACAGCCCCGCCTCAGTCTGTTGCTGCCGTGATAGGGGCGTTGGTCACATACTGTGCGGAGCAGCACGGACCAGCAACAACCACTGCTTCTACGACTAGCACTGCGGGAGGGCGGAGTACTCGGACAAGCACCACAACTTCCTCTGCAACCACTAGTTCACGTTCAGCTCAATGGATTGACTGGTCCAACACAACGACGACGACCACTAAGCCACAAACCACGTCATCTCTTCATTGGGAAGACTGGTCCAACTCAACCACAACTTCTTGTACATCCTCTGCTTCTCAGTGGATCGACTGGACTTCAGTCAGCCCCGAGCCGACAATTACAAGTGAGGCAACAGAGACATGGTCTGACTGGGCGATCCCAACTTCGCCGGCTCCTGTCGCTCCTGAGGTCACAAGCACCGAATGGGAAGTGTGGGTTTCCGTGTCGTCGACTATCGCGCCTCCTATAGCTCCGACGTCAAGTTGGGAGGATTGGAGTTCTGCGTCGCCGACTATCGCACCTCCTGAAGCTCCATCGTCAAGTTGGGAAGACTGGAGTTCTGCGTTGCCGACTCTCGCACCTACTGAAACTACGTCATCAAGTTGGGAAGACTGGAGTTCCGCTTCACCATCTACCACACCTACCGAAGCTCCAACATCAACGTGGGAAGAATGGTCGAGTATGCCCACAATTGCTCCGATCACAACCAGCTCTACAACTTCAGCCTCCAACCACAGCACCCCCACCAAGACATGGACATTTGGAGGGACCTCGTCTACTTCCGCGAGCACTTCGACAAGCACACAAGCGTCACCTGTTGCATCTACTTTTGTGGGCGCTGGCAACAAAGTGGGATCGTCCGTTGGTCTACTTGTTGCGGCTGCGGTTGCTGCTCTGCCTATACTCTAAGGGCCACAGCGAAGGCTGCGGCAAAAAGGTGTCAAGTGCAGGGCACTCGGCTCTAACGTCAATGGGGCGGCGGGTGGTGAGGACCAGGGGAAGGGCGAAGATTGATTCATCGGCACTTCATTTACAACTTGGATTTCGGCAGTTCTCCCGCCATGAAATTTGGTTTACGACTTACGACTTAGTAATATTCGATTGACATGCTTCAACTGTGTTTGGATACGCTTATAATACCCCCCAGTGGTTGGGCTGTATGGGACAAGGATGAGAAAACGCTAGGAGAACGGTACTGAAAATGAAGACTTTGGGATATGGCGTGAAGCTGGTACAGTGTGAAGGACTGACGGAACAAATACATTGCACATATGTTGTACTCGGATTAGCTGTACATAGAAAGATTGATAGACATCTATATACTCGGTTCATATAAAGCACTTTTACCAGCCAGGTTCACGACGGACTGCTGCTTCCATATCCAACTCGATACATTTCTCTTGTTCCTTCCAACCCTCGCCTTCACAAGATGGAAATCAATTTATGTTGTAGCAGGCAGCGCATTACCCGAGTTATGTACCGAAGACTGTCCATCTGATATGTAGAGAAGGCCACCCATTCATTCCCCAACCAACCATGCATGACATGACACGAGATCCGCGACAACCCCATTTCGGGGAATGGTCGGGCTTCATGATAATACCTGCTGCATCATCTTCTTCAGGCTGGTTGGATCGTTTCTTGTTTGCTCCAAAACACTTTCAGGCGAGTCTCGTCAGCTTGATACTGCTTCCAGCCTAGTAAATTGTGAATGGCTCTTCTCATCTCTTCTCCTCAATTGAGGTCCAACAAACCTCTTCCGTTCTTCGAAAATGTCAGAAGTAAAGGACACAGCAGTGTGAGAGGACATTGTCGCCCCAATTGCAGCTTCTAAAAGTTTTTCCCTTTTCGAGATTCTGGAAAACAAGAGTTTTAAGAGTTTGAGGATCTTGTCGGTCGACCTTCGAATCGACGTTTTTCTCCAAATAATTTGACGATCTCGCTTCTTACCCAGTTGGCGAAGTAATTCTGGACCTCTCACCTTTGGCAAAAATGGCTGCAAAGGGAGCTGACAAGATCCGCCGGAACCGGACAAATGCCGGGGTAGAAACCTGGATTTGTGGTCCTCAATATCAACGACCCCCCCTCACGCAAATGAACTACTCGTACCTAGGGTGGCCAGATACTGTCAGACTCGGATCGGTTTCGCGGGGGACGAAATGCTTCAAGCGACCGAGCCAAGCAGAGAGCGCGAAGACGCCAGGACGCCATCTCCTCCTGGCACCAGCTTGGGGGTTACCAGGGGTTGTCCCACAGTGACATAAACATGTTTCCCCCCTCCCTCCATTGGCAATAATGGGTATCATTTTCAATCCAAGGTCAAGCGATTGCGGGACGGCACCGACAGAGCGGAACCGCAAGTAGTTGAAAAAATGAGGGGAGACGGGGAGAAAAGATGGAGAAGCCCAAGCAAAGGCCCACGGAAGGATGATGACGGGGACACGGGCGACGGGCGAGTATAAAGACAATTCGTTTGGTTGTTGTTGTTGCTAAGCCTCCAACAAGAAGTTGAGGATCCCGAAAGTGCGCACCTAGCAGCAGCAGCAATCCGAGCCAGATATCCTGAAGTGTCTCTCTCTCACACCAGGAAAGCCTGCGATAGAGAGAGTCCTGTTTCTGTCATTATACTACA
>WJFF01000008.1:117282-130880 GCA_011800825.1 Fonsecaea pugnacius | reverse complement strand
GGACATAGAAGAGGAAAAGAAAAAAGACAAAAGGGGGATCAATACTATTCCCTGAGGCTGGAGCTAGGTAGCTATCTCTAGGCTTCCAGACATCCAGGGTCTCGATCTCGGTTTGTCTGCATTCAATTACCAGTATCAGGTACAACTATCCGTTTCATCGTGAGTCCTGTCTCCATTTTCCCCCATCCACGCCTGGAACGCCTGATAGCGAGAGAAAGATGATGCTGGCTTCTACCAAATAATGTTCTTTGTTCCGAGTTGTATCGCGTTGCGACCTCAGTTCCCGAGTAGTCCTGTCCTTGAATGGACACAATCTGGGCGGGTCGCCGCGTGGGAGAACGTCCAACGTAGGTCGGTTGCTCGGATCGTTTACATCCTCCGAATGTGTGTCTCGTTCGCCACGTCGCCCAACTTGCCTTGCACAAGCTGTTCCCACCAATGGAACAGCATTCCCTCGCAAATCAGCCGGAACCAGGGCGTATACTTTAGAGCCTTGTCTTTACCACTCTGCGTCTCCACATCCTTGAACATCTGTCTCAGCTCCTCTGGGCTCACCCATCGCGTATCTCTGACTTCGTTCTTGTTGATGTCCAACGTGACGTCGGCCTCGATGAAGAGGATGTAGTCTATTTCGTGCTCGCCCCATGTGCCGTCCGAGGGTGCCAGGTAGTGAATGCGCGCGAGGAAGGAAAAGTCTGAGATGGGCACTTGTGATGACTTGATGCCCAGTTCGTGGTGGAGCTTTCTCTGCGCAGCGCGCTTGGCTCCCTCGATGTTACTTGCCAGCTCGCCATTGCCGGTCTCTGAAGGGTGCGCGAGAGGGTGTGAACAACATGTGTTCGTCCACATGTCGGGGAATGTGATCTTTTCACTTGCTCTTTGCTGCAGGAGCAACTTTTTCGTCTGCGGGTCGAAAAGAAACACCGAGAAAGCACGGTGTAAGAGGCCCTGGTTGATATTGGTCATTAGGTGGCAAGCCTTTTTGGAGGCGGATCCAATGGGCATGTCGTCGTTATCGAGTACGATGCAGACCTCGTCCATGAGGCGGATTTGCTCTTCATCGTAGCCGGCGAGCATGTCGTCCGAGTTGGAATCTGACGTGCCGTTGGGTATGGAGTTGGGTGCCATATCAGCGCCGATCAACGTCGTATGGACATCGGGGAAGAGGGTCGTGACATTGTCGCGGGTGATTGTTGTCGAAGCCATATTGACTGTCTGCGAGGTAATGGCTATAGATAGATGCGTAGCAGAGCAGCCCGACGGAGGTTTCGACAGGTCTCGAGGAGCGAGCGTGGGAGGAACGGCGGGGTGGGAAAAACGGGGCTTTTGTAAAAGGCTCTCTCAATGATCTATGTTCTCCAAGGCGGTGAAGTGCGAAAAGGGAAAAAGAAAATATTGCCGCAGGGAAAATTAAGGTCACGTGCCAGGGGTAGCTTTTGAGATTGCGGGACACGATGGACCGAAGTGGGCTGACAGACACGTGACAGGCTGACTAGGCTGACTTATCAACGACTTGTACCGAGTAGTCATCATTGTGTCCATCACTCTCTTCAACCAACTGTTGTCATCTTTCTCTCTCCGTGTCTCCATATACTGTAGGTATTGCTTACTTCTCGACCTGTACATTTCCCCCAACCACGTCTTCAACTCGTACGATCGAAGTTTAGATCTCAAGCCAGTATTCAGGACGGGTCCTTATGAGTGCCGGACGGAATGGTGCCCAACGAGCTGTCAGCACTCAACTCGTTGCCATCAATCTTGGGCGGCACAATTCTGTCGTTCGAGACCCAAGTACCAAACAACTCATGGACTCTCCTCCTGAGACAAATCACCCAACCCAATCTCTGCTTTTCGCCTCAGGGTTGATTTCCAGTACAAGGCTATTCCGCAGCCTTACGGGCCTGAGTCCGCGAATGTGCTTCGATGGCACCAAACGCTACTGCCCGGACCATTTGGTTGCTGGGCCCTCGTTGGCAGAATGGTCAAAGGCCTCCCTCGCTGACCCGTCGCTGTTGCCATCGGAAGGCTCATCATTCTGGACTATAAAATGTTCCTCCCACTGCACTTTCACCGTTCGAAGCACGCCATCTCGCTAGCCAGCATCGTCTGCCTCTGTCACAGTCTGCATTCCATAAGGCAAGTACGACGTACCTCGCCACATATCCGCTTTCAGGCTCTGTGGTGCTGTACACTGCTGCTCAAGCAGCCTCGAAGCAATCCTCTTGCGAGACCTGCGGAGTGAGGCCCCCATGTTCTCGAAAAGTCTGAAGTATTACGACGATGATGTTGGAAACACGCACGGTGAGTGAAGGCGAGCCATCCCGTCTTATAACCCTTCCCCCCTTAGACCTCTGAAGAAGGTCCTGGACCATCTACCTATTGGTCTGTCTCGCCGGACAAGACCAGAGAGACCCGTGGAACACCTCGAAGTTATCGTATGTAAAGGGACGAGGCTGGCTGGTCTGACCTTGTGATTGGCTGACCCAACCTGAGAGTGCCTCCTCCACCACGGCTAAACGAGGTACCAGCCGGAAACATGCTATGGACTAAATATCCTCCCGAGTGACAACGGACCATTCAGTACATCTGCAGAAGTCGACTATACTGCATATGAGAGACCCAAGACTCGCTTGTTGGGAACGTCGACCAGGTATCGCACTCAGCGGACGCTCAAGGTCGGTTCTTCTACCGCACCAGAGGATGTCAACCCTTTTGGGCAGCGGCAGCCTTTGAGCTATACCGACTATGCTATGGTCATTCAGTCATGCATTCATCCTAACCCTTGGACATCTATAGCCTGGAGTGACCGGTGCACTGCATTATTCCTAACACGGTATGAGAACTATCATGGCATCAGCTCAATTCCATCCAGCCCACCTCGTACAGGTTGAAAGGGACATTCCAGATGTGTTGCAAGCTCCATGTTCCTCTTCCTGCTTGTCCGATAACAAACACTTGGCCGCCATGGCCCAAGCCGACCACCCCTAGGTATGTAAACAGTCCCTCTGGCCCAGAACAAACGTTTGATAACTCCTCACTCCTCGCTAAAGCTCGATAGGGGGTCTGACAGGTTCGGGATTGCCCCGTATTAAATCTAGTCCTGGTGCATGCCAGCTCGCCATTTATACGCTGACTTCACCTTCTTCCTCAGGCGTATCATTCCCGCCATTTGACACGTGGCTGGTGCCTTCATTGTCCGTGGTTAATTCCTCCCTACCACTTATCTCCTTCTTTTCGTTGTTTTTGATGTCGGCCAGAATGCGTTCGAAGTAGGCCTTCAAAGTCCTTAACCCGCGCAGGTAGCCTCGATCAATATCGTTGGGATGGGCAGGCGGCGCTTGAGCGTTGGGGGGGAGTTCATCCTCGCCGGTGATGCAGTTGGCAAAATCCACAATCTTGATATCAATAGGCGGCGGCCACTTTTTGCCCTCCTTTTTCTTTTGCGCCGCAATATCGATGCCGGCCCTTGCCGCCTCTTCGGCTTCTCGAGACTTGTAGGGCTCGGCATCATATAGCATGAGTAGCGAACTCGCGTAGAATCTGTATCCTGGCAGTCTTCGCACCATGCTCTCGAGCTTGGACAATTTGTGAAGAATGGTGGGGATATGCCGTGCGACGCTGTCGTAGCTGACACCATCATACAAAAACCTCGTGAGCGCGTCCCTGAACTCTCGCCCAGCCTTTAGGTCACGACCATAGTATTTGTCTTCGTACGATACCTTTTGAGTTTTGGCATTAAAAGTTTGCATGCCGCATATTCTGACACCTAGTTGCTGAGAGGTTGTCGACTTGCACTTGCGGCGCTGAGACTCCATCTTCTTTTTGCTGGCTTCAACACCAAATTGCCGTGTTCCCATTTTAAGATCAAGTACACAGGGCCGCCCCATGCCACTGGTAAGATCTTCCAACAAGATGAAGTATACAACTCGATCGCCGGAAGCGTTGTAAGTTTTCTGAGCCTCTTTTGGATTGGACGGGATCAAGCTCTTCGTTGCTGACTCTCTGGGTCTGCCAGTACTGTTCGAGTGAGGATTAGACATATTGACATCTCCCGCTTGAGATTGGCTCACGCCGTTGGGTGTTGAATGACTTGGGCGGTGCTTCTGAGTATCCCGTGTCTTCTCCTGGTCCATGGCGAAAACATCGCCTCCGGTGTCAGGACCAAAATCCGTTGTGTAGGCTTCGTCTTCAAAATACTCCAACCCAGGACTTTGTTTCTCATTCACCGATTGGCGTCGACGTCGCAGACCCATTCCAGAATGACGCCTTTTCACATGTTGTCTGTTTTCTGCAACAGAGGAGGTGGACGCCTCACTTCCATCAGTTTTAACTTGTTCAAGATTGTATTTGAGGTCATCAAAGGCCGAGGCAGATGAAGAATACACACTAGCGCCGTCGTTTGTCTGTGAGCGTGCTTCACTGGGTGCAGGTAGGTGAGCCGTCTTGTTATGCGGGATCGGTGTTTCACGGTGATCTTTTGACGGAGCAAAATCTTTTGCATCTGCATGGGGGAACGAATTTGTAGACAGGTTACTCCTCCGCCGAGGGACGTGATGACCTTTGAATCGCGGAACCGAGCTGTGCGAGGGTATATGACGACGGATATACTGGACGGGAGGAGGACCGAATACTTCGCGTAGAATTTTGTCCTTCAAACCCTCGTTGACAGTGGTATGTCCCCAGCTGTTCGAATGTTCGGGCATTGATGGTCTGTTTGGTGATTTCTCTGCCTCTGAAAACTCCTGTGCGGAGGTATCGAAATCCTTGCTTCGCCGGCGCCCGTGATTGGGGTCCGCACTTTTGGGCCGCTCTGGCAAAGCAAAGTAATTGGAGGGGATGATATGTTTGTTCTGTTCTAGGATAACCTCAGGAATGCTGCCGATTTGTTGCATCGAGTGGCTGACAATTCGTGGTTGGTCTCCAGACGAGGAAATGATTGACCTCGAGCCGATGTCGGACGTGCTGTCTATTTCTCTGGAACGGTCTTCTTGACCAGGATTTTCAGTCCTCGAATTATCATCTGGCTTTGCCTCGGGGTTCTGTGCTTGTTTCGGAATCTTGGAGAATGTCACATTCAGGACGCCAATGTATCTATGCACCATGTTAGCCATCCCACCTTTTCTTCGATCTTGGTGAAGGATGGAAGGGGTCAGTCGAGTAAGATAGATTAGACTTGCCTGGGAAGGAATTTGAGCATGTCCGGGTGCCTTTGCTCGATTCGTTCGTAAAACTCATTCTCCCGATTGTTCAGCTGTTTGCAGACGGCGCGACGAGAAAAGCGAAATATTGTCGAGTGCCCTCCTACTTGATGCTTATAAGGTTCAAGTACAACCTTTCCCTTGGTCCTAGGCGGACCCTGGACTTCGGTTGGTCGCCGAGATAGTGTGCTTCGTTGCGTCGGCGTGGTTGACATGTCATCTGTTTGACTTTGCCGGCTGATATCATCACTAGATTCAATCTCCGACTCCGACGTACTGACGATTGCAGTTGAGGGAGCTTCTTCAAGCGGGGATAGTGCTGGCACATGATACTCCCCGGTGCCTTCGTCCAAAGGGCGATAATTACCATGAAACATTCTCTTCTCATTCTGCGAGACGACTGATATGTCAATGTGCTCTGTCCCTCTCAACGCTTCGTTTGTTTTGTTGTCGGTGGAGAGAACAATCTCGTCTGTCGGTCTCGGAAGTTGTCGATTGTTGTTCAGATTTGGTGAGGCAACCTCTCCTGGGGAGGTGAAGCGTTCAATTTCTTCAGGGGACGGACCTGGATGAGGGTAGTAGACAGCTGCCGATATATGTTCCTCTTCAGAAGGGTGCTGGTCCTCTTCTCTCTCCTCTTCGGAGACCTCCCCAGGAGTCGCATCACGGACTGTCGCCTTGTAGACTTCCTTGCCATCATCAGATGCTCTCCCCTTCAAGTCTGGTTTCTCTGCAAGATCCTGTTGACGGAAATAAGGATCGAGGTCAGGTCTGAGTGGAGAGGTGGCCTGGGAACTGCGTAGACTCCCTGGGCCTGTGACGTCTTGGGAAGTGGTGACGGCAGGGTCAATGAATTCTCTCGAAGGCCGACGAGCACTCCACGAAAATTTAGTATCTTGAGTAGCCGGGCTTGTTGGTCGTGAAGACGACTTTGAGGGCTCCCTGCTGCCACTAATGTGACTGAACTGATCACCAATGTTCAACCCTGAAGATTCCGGGCCGGTTCGTGGGTCGAAAATACCCATCATATGACTAGCCTTCCTGCTACGTGCTGTACCTCCAATTTCGGGGTTCTTCACTGTAGCTTCTATACTTTTGTCCACATGTGCTCGACCTCGACTGACACTCCGCTCTGTGCGAGGACCCTTCAGGACAGCACGCATGGCATCGCCTCTCTCAACCACTGTATGCTGCCCACTTTCTTGTTCCGAAGCGGTCTCTTTCTCTTGGGCTCCCCCAGTATACCGATGTTGTCGTGCACTCCCAATCTCTTGGTCTTTCCCCTCGTGGCTCTCCATCTTCCCCAGTGTTACATGAAACTTCTTAGTCCATGAGTTCGAATCGGAGGCAATCCGTCTGATACCGTGTATCGTGCCAGTTGAAGGATGGGACGGCGAGGGAGGTGTGTCTACATCAGTTGAAGAGTCGGATCGTCGAATCCACTCCAGCTTTCGTGGAGAATGGGTGCGAGGAGTTTTGCTTGTCTCGGGAGGAGGGACCGGATGGGTCACCATGGTCGACATATTGTATGGCGCTTTCCGCGATGGAATGGAAGACGGAGATGTTCTTGCCCCGTCTAGGGGAGTAGAAGGCTCGCTCGGGGGAGAGACATAGTGTTCAGCAAAGATACTGTCTCTTTCTGATAGTTGAGGAAGATGCTCGCCCAACGTGGCTGCCCGATGAAGACTGTAGAGCGGACCTCTGCCATTGTTTGTATTCGTGGAAGGATACAACCCTTTTGTCCCCCGTGAGATGGGAATAGGCTTGGAACTGGACGAGGGACTCAGACTGGTAACAGTTGAAGTAGAGCCTGGTTCATGGCGGAGCAAAGAGTGTCCATTTACCGTCGAACCTGGCGCGGACGGTCTTCCGGCGGGAGCGCTATTTGACATGGGGAGGACATTGGGCGAGCAGTCTGCGGTTTCAACTGCTCCCTGGATTAACGGAGAGTGGCAGGGAAGCGGTCGTGCGTGTAACGACGATTCGCTACGAATGATCCGTGAAGGTGGTGAGAGGTGAGAAGCGAGCAGAGGAGCAAACGTCGGGTAGTGCTGAGGAGGCCAACGTGCTGGGAACGAGGGTTGGAGCAGGTACAAGAGCCGGAGGAGGCGGTCAATCTCTGGTGGGACAGGGCACCAAGGAAGGGAGTCGTCCAGCAGACACGTGGAGGAGCGAGAGGCTGAGTGTCGAGAGAGACGATGATTCGGTGAGCGAGTAGCGTCGTGTTGTTTGGAATGGTTGAGAGGGGTGTAGGGGGGGGGCGTCGATCTCGATGATGGATATATCAGATGCACGGTGCCTTATGCCAATGGCCTGATGCGGTATGATGCAGAGTACGAGGTATTATCCTGATGTTTCGTTGTATCCATGGAGAAAGTGGTGTCCTTTGCATCATATCAGAGTCATTTTGAACCATGTGTAGATCGAAGTTGGTAGAGGTAGTTGGTGGTGGCGGACAACAAACTTTCCAGGCGGCTCTCTCCTCCGTGTCTCTTCCTAGGCACTCGTAGGTGCTCTCGGGAGTGCTTAGGGACTCTTTGGGGACTCATTATTGCCTATCCGCTCCCCTACCACCTCTTGGGCTTGCACCCAAGAGCTCCCTTCTCCATATTTTTCTCCTCCGCCCAAATTTTCTGTGCGACCATGACGTTGAATCATCGTAAGGCCCAAGGACTTCCCCGTGTAGAACTGTCCACTCACAGGGAATCTAGTCTCAGCCCACTTTTAGAGGCGTCGAATGCGATTTTTACTGGTTCTTTTCTATCCGCCATTCGAAATATACTCCCGTACCTACAGTATTGCATCCCGGACTTCATCTCTTCGTCAATATTGTACGCAATCGCTCTCTCATCACGCTCTCTACCACGGCTGCACGTCTTCCACACCGTTCCTTTCTCCAAGAGATTAACTTAACCCTTTACCCCATCGTCCCAGGGGCTCGCGGCACTTCGATTGACCATGATTTCCTGCACCTTCGCTTCAACCAATCCTCGCACTCGGTCGTCGCACGTTGCGCTCACATGCATAAAACGCTATGACAGCCGGACAGCGGAACGAGCTCTCCGTCTCCCCCCAGCGATGCTCCATCCACCATCATGAAGCCACGTCGACCGATCCGACACGATGGCACATTTCTCATCTCTCCCTTGGAGCCCGACGTCTGGGCTATTAGGCTCCGCTGTCCTCCAGACCTTCCAGCTTCGAGCGATGCTCCGCTGTGGGCCCGCCCCTCTGAGAGGATACGAGTACCTGGGAGGGACTTTGTTCTCTTCTTTTGAGCCCTATAAGACACAAAGAGACAGAATTGTCCGCCAGACAACTCACCATTGGCATCCCGCAGATATCGCATGTGGCATTTCAAGCACTCTTCTGTGTACGATGTCATCCACCTTCTAGCAGGTGGCAAACATTCGCAGTCTTGTTTTTCTCTTCCAACCTCATGTCAAGACGATCAACCAATAAAGCGAATCCGAGACGTTCCGTGCCGTGTTTTACTGTACGAATCTGCGCAATTCTCAGTATTAACGGCCAGACTCCTGACACGATAGCCCTGCACTTGCATTACCGAACGACGAGACAACAGTTTCATGCAGAAAGGTCGTCTAGACCTCTCTCAAGTCTCACAATTTCCCCGATTTCTTGGGGTCACTAGCTCAAGGGATTCGTTAAGAGGTCTGGAGTCGATGCATTCGTCAAGGAGCACAGCCGCAAGAAGCGGAGGCCTTCAAATGATCATGATCCATTGCAGCAACATTCTTGTTGCTAAGTTCTTAAAGCCAGAGAGTCGAACCCTCCACCCAACCCCTGTCCTCCAAGCAGTTTCTGCCCGAGATTCTCCACCATGTGCGCTCAGACAGCCTTCTGGTTGCCTCCAGGCTGACCAGCTCAAAGTCTTGATATTGCACTTCTGGATCAGACGAGCGGTAAGTCTAAGCGAAGACTACCATACGTGCCAACTTTTACAGGCGAGGTGGCCGAGGTAAAGTTTGGAATAGTGATTGTCTGTTCTCCACTCCGGTTATCCCCATAGTCCTGATGTTTGCTCGGCTTATTTTCCGTTAGATCTTCTTCGTTTCTGGAGAGTACAGCAAACAGGTGAAAACATTGCGCCCACACAAGTAACATTAATGAGCCATGGCAGCTCGAGCAGCAGAAGGTTCCGCGGATTGCCGTCGGCTTCCCCAGGACGTTTTCACAGGCCATTGTGATCAGGCGCAACTGAAACTTCGATTTGTTGTCTGATGGATGACCATGAGGGATTTTGCTTGTCCCATCGCCACTCAAAACAGCGCCAGTTGAGGACACATCTGGACGAAGTGTTGAGTGATATCTCTGCTTGACGTGCGAGGCTGCAAGATTTATACGACTGTGGCGGAACTTCCCGTGCTGTTGGTTCCCGACGGAAACTTGTCAATAATAGTTTCAACTTTTAACTTATTGCGATCAGCGAAGATCAGCGAAGGCGGATGGGCACTCCCGCCGTTGTTTCACCTCGACGCTCATAATCCTCCAGGATCACAATCATCGTGCCTCGCCAGGGAGTGATTCCTACATCGTGTGTTGTCTTACTGGCATATCTGGAGATCTGAAAGACTGTATCCGTCCTTTTTGCTCAAGACTCAGGAGCATCTTGCCCTCCTCGATTAGATTTCTGTCTGATATTCTCAGGAGTCAGAATGAGGCTATATTTCGTGGGTTTGATATACCATCACTAGTCTACCATCTAAGATAGCTTCCAGACAAATCGAGTCCGGCTGCGACTGACTACATTTGCTTGGATTCCAGTTGTCAAATGAAGCGTTTCCTGTGAAGACCACGTTTGTAGTTCTCGCCATCGATCACCCCGTACGAGATTGAAACTCCAGCTGCAAGGCTGAGATTTCGAGCCTGGCGAGACTAATCGTAGTTAGCATTCTCGGGTTCCCTTCACCGCATCTCGAACTTGATTTGTCTTTCCCATCCGCAATTTAACGTCCTTATACGCTAGATATCTAGCGAGATGTATGCAGTTCGCTAAGTTGCGGAGTAATCAGTCCACAAGCAGGTAAAGTGAGTGCAGATAAATGGCACGATGGTGGGACATTGTCACGTGTGCACGCGCGTCACGACGCGTCCTTTGACATACATGCGCTTGAGCTCGGCACCAACTTCGCAACCACAAATTGTTCGCTGACGTTCACCAAACATTCCATGGAGACATGGATGACGGGATTGTGGCGATGCCTGCTGAAATAGCAGATTCGGATGGCGAGTCCGATCTCGCATCGCCCGTCAAACGACCTACCGCCCACGAAGTCGCACAAGTGAATCCACTCCCGAGTCTGACTTCAGACTTTCACATCGATTTCAATGAGTACCTGCCTACTCAGAAGCTTTCATCCTCTGCCTCTCTCCGCCCCGGCGACTTCAATCAATTCGATGGCTCTACGGACATTATGGTTTCCCAGACCGCCGACCTCCAGACCACGACACTCTTTGGGGAAATGAAGCCAAAGAAGAGAGCCCACAGTGCTTTACATGACGGTCTTGGAGAGTTACAGCAGGAGAAACCCAGTGAGAACCCGAAAGTAAAAAGGTCTAAGACGTATGGCGCGGCATCTAGGTCTCGCACTACTTCTCACAATGACAATTTGTTTGCACCACCCCCCGAATTCGCTCCGGAACTCGGGCATCCAGAGTCTACCGATCACGATGGGAATGCGGCAATTCAGACAGCGTTGGGCATAGATTCAATGTCGTCTCATGTGGGCATACCGGTTCTGAGCAACACAAGCAGCAAATCCGGGGTAATTCCGCTCCTCGAACGATCCTTGGCTGCCCCGTCCCACTGTATGACCACTTCGATGGCCTCAATGGGACAGTATCAATCCATCAACCTAGACTTTCGGGGCGCGGGTCAGGGGCTAGACGTCAATACAAATCCTTTTGGGCCCATGAGCCAGATGTCCTTCTTGGAAGAACCCAACCAAGCCAGACACGAAAACCTTGTGAATTTGATCGAGGTTGTTGAAGCAAGACCAAATCACACCGGCGGGAGTCAGCATATTCACGAGCCATGGCAAGACCAATCGTTAGAAATCTTGTCAGAGTCATCGCCAACAAGACATCTGGCGATTGATCCGGCTCGAATTACTCAGACAGATGGAACGGCCTCTGCGAATAGAGACAGCCTCTTCCAAGTAACTGAGATCACAAACGACATGCCCGCTCCGGCCACCACTAGGGAAATCCCTGAAATGTCCATGGAGAAGGACTCGGCGCCCAAGAAACGTGGACGCAAAGCGAAGAATTCTAGACTGTCTTCCAAATCTCCTATTCCTGATTTTAACGAGGACCCAGACGACATGGGTTACACGATCTTGGCAAATACAACGAGACCTCGTCGAGGAACAGTGGAGTCGTTATCTCAAGCATCTCAGACATCTACGACAAATGCTTCCAGGAAGCGGAAGAGAAGGAAATCAAATCACATTGAAGAAGAAGCCGCCACAGGAGATGGCGAGTCGTCTCCCTGGAAGCAGCCCACAAGCGACTTGATTCTGAGCGACGAAGCTGCGATTGGACTTCCCAAAGAAGCATACAAGCCGCGACCCAGTCGGTCTCGCTCCAAAGTTGTTGTAGAGGACGAGACAGGACATCAGACTACCGAATCTCACCCCATCGATCAACCAACAAGCGAGCTAAATCTTAGTGATGAGATCATGATCGGGCTACCAAAAGAAGCTTACAAGCCTCGTCCCAGTCGGGCGCGATCCAAGAAGTTTGTTGACGCGGATGAGACCGTTCTGCCTCCACTAGCAGCTGAGGATGACCATCGCACCCCAGCAAAGAGCAATAACAACAACAGTGTAGAACAAGAAACTCCCACCGTCAGTGCAGCAAAGTCCAGCACAAAGAAAGGTAGAAAGAGTAAAGTCAAGCGTGCGAAGACGTCCGCGGCGGCCTTGCTCAAGAAAATAGATCCAATGTTAAGCGATGGTGAAGAAGATGTTGTCTGGATGGACACGAAGCCGGCGCCAGTGAAGTTGGATCTGCCACCTGACTTGAAGGCGTTGAAGAAAGAGTCTGACGTCCCGAAAAGCGAGCCAGAGCACAGACTCAGACAAGAGGGCGAGGAGACCATAGATGCTAAGAGCACCAACATCACCATTGAGATTCCCAATCCTCTAGAGGCTGAGGTCCCTGTAACGGAGCCTAAGAAACGGGGGAGAAGGCCCAAAAAGGCGGAAGATCAGCAACAGGAGCAGACGACTACTGAAGGAAAGGAGCAAGAACTAGAATCTCATTCAAAAGGTCGTTCACCGCTGGCGGAGAAGTCTAGGAACATCCCGACGGGTGCAAGCAAAAATCCGAGGGAGGGAGACTCGAGAAAGGCACCCACGGTCTCACCAATCACATCTCCCGAACCAGAGGCCGAATCGGAAGCCGAGAAAGAGGCGGTGTTGGAAGGAAAAGACACTGTTCCTGGCGAAAGCAAAGGAAACAAGGCGGTGTGCACACCTGCAAAGCCGAAGCCAGCTGCATCGGCGTCGTCTGCAGAAAAGGGACCAACCAAGCACTCTCCCATCAACCCTCCAAGTTTCAGCGGTTCGGGGAGAAAGACAATCTACCGCGTCGGTCTGTCGCGCAGGCAAAATATCCCGAGCCTCTTGAGAAAGGTGGATAGAGACAAGCCGCCGCCAAAGAATGTGGTGAGGAAGGAGAAGGAAAGCAAGAAGAAGAAAGATATGGATGCGGATTATGAGAGTGAAGAAGGAGGAGGAGGGCCTGGAGAGATGAGAGGGCCGGATGGAATGCTGATTGAATGGGAGTTTTAGTGGTGGAGACAAAGGGTGGAAGCCTAGGAGGGTACGGGAATGAAAGTCGCTTCAACCTCGTTGAGGTATGCTCAGAGATGATGATGAGATGGATGTGGACATGACGAGATGCCTACCTGTGTTATGGTTGAGTATATGGGCGCCATGACCATGGTTATTGAGATTCGACATGCATGCCTGTGCAAAGCAATGAGTGTGGGCAAGGAGACAGTGCAGCTTCAGATATGCCTGTGCTTGACCGACAAAACCGGGTACTACGATATATTACCTAGTATATTTACTATTACTTTGCACCATTCCGTGATGTGATGACGGATGTCAATCAAAAATAGATATGGATACATACCCTTGCTGTATCCGCCCGTCCCTAAACAGCGCAGATTCGCAGTAGATTTTATTTTGAGGTGTGTGGTACGAGTTCGTTTTGTATGGTTCGTTTCCTCCCCATAGGGTACTTTGGTGATTATGGCTCTCTCGACTACCTACAAACGTGATATCGACTATGTACAGAGGACACAAGGACCTCGTACTATACCATATTTCTGAAATATCGTCAACCACCAATCTTCTACCCCTGACTCCA
>WJFF01000008.1:97424-117238 GCA_011800825.1 Fonsecaea pugnacius | reverse complement strand
ATCCCCTACCGTGCGCGTTGGGCCTGGGGTGACAACAACCCCGGAATCTCATCCCACGCGCAGCCGGCCAAGATCCTGCCGAACGAATACCCCCGGCGGTCCAACTCGTCAAAGACGGCGCGACACCAGCGCACTTCTGCCAAGTGGCGGGGTCCCGCGCGAGAAAACACGTGCGTCGCGGCGCGGAGGGCGAAAAATACTTTTTGGGGACCCAGGATGCGCGCATGGTCGGAGAGGAAGAAGTCCATTGATTTGGATATCATCCTCGCGAGGTGGAGGTCTGGGACCTCTGGGACCTCCAGAGGGGGAGGGGGAGGGATAACCTCAGCGTCAGTGTCGCATGGATAGGAGACATCGAGAGAGAGGATGGTGGTGTGCAGTAATAGCAGAATAGTCCAGTAGGAGAGATGGAGTCGGGCGATTTCAAAGGTCGGAAACTGCAAGGACGTTGTAAACACACTCGGGAGAAGCAGACGAAACCGTGCCGACACCGCTCGCTCCCAGTACAGTTGCCCAGACCCGGCGTGTTTGCGGACCAGTCGCTCGTACCAGGTCTCGAGTTGAGAGTGGAATGTCCAGCCTTGTTGGACGAGTGCTGTTCTCTCTGTCACGGTGGTGGTGGTGGAAGCAGTTCTGAGTCGTTCCGCTTTCTCGCGCAGAGTTGCAATTTGAGCCATGATATCCAGTAACCGGTCAAGATCCGACTTGGGGTGTATCTTCCACGGCACGGTCAGCCAGTCCCGTTGGGCGAGGAAGGTCGATTTGCGGGTGGCCAGAGCGTGGGTGATCTGTTGTAAAATAGGAGTCAGCTGGGGAGTGTTTTCACATCAAAGGTAGATCATAAGACACTCACGACGGTGGATCTGAATCCTAGGAAGAGTCGATGGCTCGACCCCGTCACATGGGACTCGGGTCCTCGAAGCTCGACTAACCTCGCCATACCCTCGACGTGGCTGACCCAGCCGCAGGTATTCTCTCCGGAGACTTCTAGGAGCTGTGTATCCGGTCAGCAACGAACTAAGTCCTATTCATGCTCCAAACCCCGGGGTGTCTGCGAGGGATAAAGGAGGACGGGGAGGGAATACATGCCTCGAAAATCGACAACGTCATACAACTGGCCAGAGTCTGCTCCTCCAAAAGCAGACTGTGGTGCGAGAGAATGACCTGGAGTCGACGCAACGCCCTGCCGTAGTTGGCCGTGCCTTCACGTCGGAGCCGCTCGTCGCCGTGTCTGCGACCCAGACAGACCAGGCTCAAGGCCAGGATTGCGAGGTCGAGGGAGGCGCCGTTTTCTTGTGAGGACGGGTCGATGGCTTGGAGCCAGGAAACTTGTTCGCCTTTGTGCTCATGCTGCGTCAGAAGGCCGGTGTCATCCTCTTCTTCTTCTTCTCTCCTGGGGATGTAGTTTTCGAGAAAATCCATAAATACCTCCGCAAGCCCGGCCGCGCGGCCTGTTCCCTCAACCTTTTGGCCTTGAGAGGTTGTCGTTGCGGTCGTTACGACGGTGGTGGTGCCATCTGTTGTGCCGCCCGTTCCAGGGTCACTGCACGGCGTGAGACGATCAACTGAGCGTGTGCCGCTGCTAGTGCCAGGTGTGTCGACAGTAGTTTGCCGCCTCAAGTCCGTGAGCGAAACCAGCGGCTGCGTCCTCGTCAACAACGTCTCGCGGTCCAGGGCGCTCAGATTCTTGAAATGTCGTTCCCTCTCATACCCCCCGCAGACCCGATTGGTTTTTCGACATCGCACGCACGACGGTCTGTCTCCATCACACTGCTACGAGCCAAACAACACACCTGGCGGAGGTTAGGTCAGGTAAGGTACTTGACTCGCTTCCAAGGTCTCTTGTCCCAATTCTCGTGCCACAAGGCTGGGGAGGAAGACAGGGGATTCTCGTTCACGGGGGATTGGTGAGACGTACGTGGATCCTGCGTTTTCGGCACGTATTGCAACCCTTGGAACTTCCTGCGACGCCTACCATCTCCAACCACTATTGCTGGTAGTGATATCCGAAAAAAGGCCGGTAGTGTCAATGTACGAGTTGACCGGATGGTGTTTGCTCCCATGAGGAGCCAGCGCTATATGTACGAGGTGAGGTACACGCGGATCTTCGGGATGTCAAGTTATTCCTGGAGCCTGACGACGGCCCTGGATCTTCGTATTACATATATGCCAAGGGAAATACGAGACGAGCGGTTGACATTGACTATTTTTCGTAATCGTAATCAGATGTGGCTTGGTGCTTGGGTTGGTTGGTTTGGTAAAGGAAGTGGATATCCAGGTGGATATCCAGGTGGATACATAACATAGAGAATACAGAATTACTCCACCACACATCATACATGACACCGAGTACATACCAAAGCACACGGAATACCTACCTAGTAGTAAATGGAATGGTATTATTCCTGCTGCCTGCATGCCCATGTCAATCAGTCAGTCACCTACAACTCTCGCTCACTCCAAAGCCATTTCTCCTTGTTCTTCTGTATAGTCACTCCCTCTCTCCCTCCCCCTTTGCGCCCACTCCTTTATGCCAACGACAGCCAAACACCACGCCATCAAAACAGCCGTGAGGCCCATCATGACCGAGGCCACTAGCATTGCGTTCAGCTCATTGTCCGTCATCGCATCGACCGTGTCCCTGTTCTGTATTCGCCGATAAGATATCAGCCTTTGACCACATTGAGTAGAGTTCTTCCTTACACTAGCCATGAGCATCAGACCTCCGCACATGAGACAAAACGACGTAACAAGCTCGGACGGTGGTCGGGACGGTGATCGAGATCTCGCCGGGGCAATGTGGAGGAGCAGATACGTGAGACCCCTCGCCACCGATGCTGCGGTGAGGAAGTTGCCCACCTGCGAGCGCGTCAGTTACCACGTCACACGGTGGCAATGAGAAGCGCAAAGCGCAAAGGGTGTGGAGACATGTGATTTACCCATTTGTGCATCATTGTAGATTCCATGCTGTTTTGATGGTGGCCCGCGAGGATTGTGCCTAGCAGGAATATAATCATGGCGGGGACGGGGTTGGTCGACCATCCGGGTGTCAACCTTTGCTTTTCGTTCGAACCGAGAGAGACTCTTCCTGCGCTGTCATCTCGAAACAAAGATTCCCAAGACACCGTCCGGGACTCGACCATCATGCCGCACTGGAACAGAGTAAATATCTTGCGCGAGCATTCAAAAGATCGCGCAAACGAGAACACTCACCAACCCACCGCCAATGAACAAGAGCGATATCGCCACATGTTCAAGATCCTGTGCCGTCCACGCTCCGCCCCAAGCGGAGAGATGCTCGAGAAAAACATTGCTGATTCCGTAGATGAAGATGAGCAAGCATTCAAGCCTTTCCATTGTGACGGAGCGATGCCACTTCCGAGATGAAGCACCTGTCGAAGCTTTGAGATTCCACGCCCAGCCAAGCCCAGACAGGGAGCCAATGTAGCGGAGTAAGGTGATAATGCCGAAGAAGAAGAAGACGCCGCCTTTGATGAAGTGAGCCAAGCCATTCAAAAGATTATCTCCGTGCTAGGCATTGTTAGTGAGGATTCAAAACGAAGCAGATGGGTGAATCTCACAAATATTCCCGCCATGGTGACGATTCCAGTGCAGAAAGCAACAAACGCTAGGACCATCATTGCCACGGCGAAAAAGCCAGGCGTGAGCACCGCAAAAGGAACGAAACGATCGGCTACAATCATCTTGGTCCACCTTTTGGCCCGGATCAAGGAGAAGAGCCGTTCATACCGACCATCAACCACACGGCGGGGAGGGCGTAGAGTATGGTTACGCCGAGCGTGCGAATCGGTTCTTGGTTGACTTTGTCTCCATGGTGTGAAATAGGTTGGGTCTGCGGCGTGTATTTGGTCGTTATCGAGAGACTCGTCGCTTTCCTGAAAATTTCGGGCAGACGAAACAAGCGGCTGCTCTTCGTGACTACCATCAAAGGTGGATTTGACGGACCGAGACCGCGACAGACTTCTCAGGATCCTGACGATTGACTCCAACACAGCGATCGCGGTCAACGTCCAAGCAAGTGCATGATGTGAACTGTTGCGATACAAGTCGGGTGTTTTCGAATTATATGCCAAACCAAAGACCGTCCCGAGGGCATGCAACCCGAGAAGGAGGATTCGAGCCGGATATGCGAGGTTGGAGCGAGCCACTTCCAGCGACGCCACTGTTGGAGATCGTCAGTGTTTGGTTCCTCGGAGAGATGAGAGCTACTTGCGAAGAGGAAGAGCTCCTATCCAAGCCAATATCATGAACCCGATATGGAAGTATAGAATGCTTGACGAGTCAGGTTCTCTTAAGTAACTCTCCGTCGGCAGCGGGTGGGATGCGGTCTCGTTGCCTTGGTCAACACGGACTTGAAGGTGGTGTGCCATGATAGTGATCAAAATGAGGGGGCCACGTTGTTTTGAGGAACGCTTCGGATGCGTTGTACAGGAAGAGAAGCTTCATGTGAGGACTGGGAAAAGGATTTTCGTTCCCAGGTAAGAATTGTGGTTGAGCATGACTATACCTGGGTACACTTTATATGTCTTGGAGACAACCATCGCAATTATACAGTTACCCGGGTCCCGGTAACACCAGGCTCCATATACAATGACAGACGATTCAAAAGTTCGCATTTTGCAACCCTAGAAGGATACAAACACGTGTGCAGTCATGAACACTGGATACTTGATGACAACAAGATGCGGGACGTGCCCAGGCTGAAGGATACTTGCGGCAAGGCTGTGATGGTACTAGGCCGAGAAGGGCAACATGTTGCGAAGTGTCTACGCAACTTCATTGGCAGATTGGGTCAGGCTCAAGGTTGGAACTGGTTGCGGCTCGCCTTGTGGATATGTCAATCAAAGACGGGCAGGCCCGCGGTACACAACGTCATCCATCGATTAACCCTTGGTATACCTATACAAGCGGCCCCTGGCCAGATTGCTTTACCTGCGCCAGTCACGAGCCATAGCGCGCAACAAGATCTCTGAGATCTCCGAGCATCCTGGGCGCGTGTATAGTCAGCTTGTGGACTTCTCCAAAGGAAGATCAGCCAAACAAAGGAGGGGTTGTTGGGAGGGGAAGCGTGCTTCTCACTGTCCTCTCAGATTTCTATCTCCGGGGAATAGAGCAGACACATGAGTGTTGAATCTTCTGTTTTTCGCTATTGTTAGTAACAAGGACGTGTGATTCGGAAAGTGTGTAGCTCGGGCTCACAACTTGTAGAGGTCCAGCCGGCCTTGGTAATCCTCCTTTGGATCGGATATCTGGACGTGTGAGCGATCGGCGGTCAAGTACGGAGCATCGAATTTGTTACAAGCAGGCATCCATTGGCCGAACTCGTCTGTTTCGACGGGTGTTGACATGTGTTAGACCATGGTCCTTCTGACAGAACAGACACGACGACTTTCGGACAAAAGCACTCACGTTCATTGTGGGCGTAAAAGCAACAAGCGTCAAAAATCAGAGAGGCACCTGTGTCGGCATCGATTCCTGAGTTGGCATACCAGAGGTCCCCGTGCACAAGCGACGGTTTGACAGATCTACCTTCACTCTCCAGGGGTCGAAGCAGTCGAGGAATCACCTTTTTGAACAGAGTCGGTTTCAGTGTATCAAATTCTGGATCGTGTCCCCTGACTTTCAGTTCTAGGTCGAGTGCCCAGCGCATACTCTTCGTGAAGAATGTCTCCCAACTGTCCTCCCAGTCGTTCAACCGCGGTAGATTGCCGCTGTAGGTTGTGACGTGAAAGCCAAATTTGCCATTGGGAGACTTGCTGTTCTTGTGCAGCAGGGCCAGTTGCGCAGCAAACTGATCCGGATTAGGCATATCATTTGTCATTTCTCGGTATTCGCATAGGAAGAAGTGCGTGTCTGGATTGCTCTGATACGTGCCCCAGGCAATCGGCTTGGGTGCGAAGTCTGGCAGTATGTTGTAGATGGCTCTCATCGATTCGAATTCTCCATTGAAAATGTTTCTGCCTGTGTCGTGGGAGAGGATCTTGATGAAATAGGATTGTTTGGTGAGTCCATCTTCCAGCAAGACGTCAATTCGCCTGGTGTTCGCCCAGAAGCTCATTCCGTGTCTTTTGGTACAGAGGACGCGGCACCCTTCAGGCAATTCGGCAATGACACTCGCATCGACAGAAGGATTGGTTCCTCCAGATTCGAATCCTTCTGCCTCCTCAGAACCCATGACGCCGAGTATAGAGATACCTTGCCGGAGACTCGTGCTGCGGATCCGGGAAGATTTAAGGGAAACGGGGTTCGAAAGCTTCTGCGATTTGTCTCGGGTTGACTCGTAGTCTTGTACTTGGACTGGTTGACTGGCCAGATCAGGGGGATGAGTGTCTGTATTTGTACAAGTCTGTTTGTTGGTAGCGGTTTCTGACTCGCTGGAGCGGGCCTGCTAAGTGTCGTGTTTGAATTTCGATTGTACCTCACCCGCAGTTCAGCAGAGAAGGAGAAGGCCTTGAATATCCGGACGGGCGATGCATTGCATAGACTGTCGGCCCCCTTTCGACCTATCGCTCTCGATTTTGACAAAGATGTGCTTGTGGTGGCATCGAGGAGAAATTTCCTGAGATCCTGGGATTTGAACAACAATGCCTTACTACAAGCAGACCGACCTTGGAGTCATTCAGATGAGGAAACGCAGCAACCTTCCCCCCTTCAACCATGTGCCATTTCCTTCTCTATCGGACATCAAAAAATGGCCGTGGCATATATTGGTCAACCCGTCACTATCTGGGACCTTCAATACGACGAATACTATGGCAGCTGTGGGAGAATTCTTGCCAATGGTGAGGTCAGTAAGCATTTAGTGACATCGCTCTCCTTCAACCCCAATCCTGACCTTCGTCTTCTTGCTGTCTCGTACCTTGACGGTCAACTTGCTCTTCTTGATCCTTTCGAAGGGCAGGAACTGGAATGCTTTCGAGCCAACTGCCGTGCCTTGACTTCGAGCCCGAATGGCCGCCTCCTGGGAGGTGAGGCTGCGTGTGAAACCATCCATTTATATGAGTTCGATACATTGAGGTTGTTGTACAGGATCAAATCGTCCGAGCAAGGCATCAGCAGATAATTTTCAGTCGAGACAACTTCCATTTCGCAGACGTCCGCCGGTCACAATGCAATATTTGGGAGCCTACGATGCTCCTGCGTGACACAGTGGCAGAAAATCTGAGCGAGAGCACTTCGACGTCGGTAATCGAAGCAACTACATCGGATGATAAAGTCAGAATTAGTACCATGATCCTTCATAGCTAGGGCTAGGTAGTCATTTGTGGCAAGGATGATGGTTCTGTCTGTCTGTACGATGCTCGAATAGGCGCCTTTCTACAAAAGCTTCACGAACACAAGTCTCCAATTTCCATTCTCACTTGGCAGACTTGTGATAATGTTACCACAAGTGTGGATTCATCAAACGGGGTGCTTGCTTCCGCCCTGACGAGGGACCATAAAGGAGGATGGATCTCAAATGATCCTCCCCTTCAACTTCGCCTGGATTGTGGCCATGCTATCGTTCAGGTCCTGAGGTCCGAGACAACCAATAACCTCATCCTTTCGACGCGGGAGTCGGATTATCTCTGGGATAGCAGCGGGAAGCAGATTGCAGCACGGCCATACATGGAGAAACCGGGCATCCGACTACGGATACAGCATCCTCAATCCCAACGTCATGTAATATGTATCGAAGGGGAGGATGCGCGCATATTCTGCTGGTGTCACTTGTCGGAAGTTTCTCACCTTCGGCTCGGAGTGAATACCACAGACGTACAGTTGAAGAGCCTCCGAGGATACGGGTCAGGCCAACGACGCCGGATGCTTCTGGATTTGTCTGAGCTCAATGGCTCCGCCAGAACCCGCTCCATTTACGTGTTTGACGCAACACCATTCAACCTCGAAGATGGCATGTGCCTAGGCAATCGGTTGGAAAGAGAGAATGCTGGAACCTACAGCCGCGTCGACATGGAAGTCCCAGCAGTTCTAACAAGTGAGGTTGAAAGCTCCTTGGGTGAACCTTCCGCAGGAGAACCAACGACACAGACCTCCCAACAACACATTTTAAAGCCTCTCTTTGGCCCTCAAATCCTGGCCTTGACTCCTCACGTCTCCCATGTCATCCATCTCACCAACACGGGCAGACTTATCTTCCTAGACACCAACTCCTGGGTCAGCTCCATTGATCTCGACAATTTAGACAGATCTGTCGCAGCGGTGACAGCAGTTTCGACTCCAGGGCCATGTTCACCGCCAATCCTGTACTCTAGACACTTCTTCGTGCCTCACGATTGGTTTTCGGGCACTCGAGACATAGTCTGTGCCACAACGGCACGAGATGTACTCTTTGCACGAAACGGTGAAGTTGCCATTATCAAGAACGGCTTGGATTATGAGAAGGAGATTGCGGTTGGAGTGACCTCTTGAGGACTTTACATACATTTGAAGTCAAGCACGTATTATTCGGATCGGTAAGCTTGATAGCAAGAGGTCGTCGGGTGTTGAGGTGAAAATTGTGCCTTTTCGAGGGCGTATCCCATGCAACCTTGATGATTCCCTACTTCGATGGTTGGTCGAGACTTTTCTTCGACCATGGTTGGTGACTTGGAAAAACACTTCGTAATGCCCTGGAGGTTTTTCGGATGGAGCGAGTAAGCGAGGACATAAACTGTTGTTTCAACCGTCACTTAATTGATGTCTCAAAGGTAGGACGGAATCTAGTAAAACGTGGAATCCGAGCGACGTTACCTAACGAATCGGCGGCAGAGCGCAGGGAGAAGAGCCAGCAAGTAGATAGACAGGTAGGCAAGAGCAATGGATTGTGCGTCGAAATATTACATTCGGACTAATCACCCTTTTTTTAACCTGAGCAAGGAATGAATGTTTGACCTAATTATGAGAGCTTCTTCTGGAGCTCTGAATACCCTCCCCCTTCACAACAAATTCTCCCCAATTCTGTGATCCCTGGTGTCGCCAATCTGAGCTTCCTCTCACAACATGATCAACGACTACCTCCTCCCACGTATTGGTGCTGCTGGCTGTATTCGACAGAGTCTAGCCTTAGATGCCCGAGTCCGTCTGGAGAGGCTCCTCGTCGGGATCGAGGTATCCGCACGGATCCGACGGGTCGTGCATGTACGGGCTCCAACGGTCCCAGCTCTCGCACATGTCGGCGAACCGCTTGGGCCAGGGAGCCGGGAAGTCGATCTTCTGTCGGTTCTCCATGATCTGGACGGCCAGGCCCGAGGAGGCGTGGAACGCGATGTGGCAGTGCATGATCCACGGCACGGAACGCGATGATCAGGTACCCCTTGTCGGGGAGGAAGGCGACGTCCCTGCGCGGAGGGTTCGTCAGGGTCAGGTTCGCCTTGGACACGTCGCACTCGGTGTGGTCGTCCGGCACGCACTGGTCCAGCACCGCGAAGTCGTGCCCGTGCAGGTGGATCGGGTGTTCGCCGGGCACGTAGACGCCGGGGACCTTGGGCACCGGATGCGGCAGTAGCGGCGCCTTGGACTTCTTGGGCCCGGAGATGATGGTCAACTGGACCCATTCATCTTCTTTCCTATCGTTGGTGTCGACCACCGCCAGCCACCCCTTTTCTGTAAAATTTTGGTCGAGATTCCAGAGCGCCGGCCCGCTGAAATTGAGCCACATGGGGTTGTTGGGCACGAGCTCGAATCTGTTCACCGTCTTGTCGCACGGCCAGTAAGGGTATCCCTTCATCGGCTGGATGTTGAGATACAGGGGGTCCACGTCTGCTCGAGTTAGCTAGCATTCTATAGATGGCATCTTGTGTATGTCTTGTGGGTGTTTTCTTACGGTGCCTGAGCTGGCCGACGGTCCAAGGGACTATTGGAGTTATGTTCCGATAGTAGGTCTCGTCCGCACACGTAGCTTCAAAAGGATGCTTCGTGGTGTTCGGCAACTCGTCGCTGAGAGTATATCGAACGATGCCAGTGCGCTCCTCGGGGGTGGGCGCTTTCGGGTCGAAGGAACTGCAGTTCTTCGCTGGAGTGGTACGAATCCAGTAGCTGTGGTCACTGCTGTAGCGTTCCGGGTTCGCGTCGACGATGATGTTATATCGTTGTCCTGGAAAGCGTCCAAGGTTTCAGGACCAGAGACACCTTTGGCTAATTGGTTGGGGGATGGCACAACTTACCTATCCCTACCACGACGTGATCGGTATAATATGGCTCAATCGCCACAAAGTCGGTCGAAATGACCCAAAACTTGTGGTCGTCGATTGAGAAAACAAACGTCGTGTCGGCGGCACCGTTGATGAGCCTCATCAGGTACTTCACTCCCTGGTTTCTGATCAGAAAAAAAAGTGTGAAAATGGGCGATGGCGAGACTTGTATTACCTTCTGGAAGAATACCTCGTTGAACTTGGGGTTTTGCGCAAGCTCGATCTGAGGCGGCCAATGACCTACGAGGTTGCACTTAGCTTGGGTAGATTCTCTCTGAGAATATACTTACCAACGCCGTTTTGCAGAATGTTGTCAACGAATATCTGTTTCCCGCTTTGTTGGATGGATGTGTCCCACTTCTGATACACACTGGGGGCCACTAACGTCAAGGACATGGATGTGCAAGTTCAAATGCGATTGTGACGTACCTCTTATGCAGCCAGTCGCTCATGATGATAGGATACAGTTGATGGTCATAACTTTTAGACATCGAGCCATAGACAGTGAATGGTCCCAGAGCACCGGCGGCATACTAAACAACAACACCTCAGTCCATCGGCACAGGATGAAGAGGGCGAGATGCAACATACCTGCAAGGAGTAGTGGCTGTGATACCACGAAGTTCCGTACTGGGTGATGTTAAAAATGTATGTGAAGCTGGTGTTGGGAGCGATTGGACACTGTGTAACTGCATTGACGCCGTCCATATACCCGCTATTCCACTGTCTGAAGCCATGCCAATGAATTGTAGTACCATTGCCCGGGTTGTCACTTGTGTTGTTACCCGTCAATTTGTTGTTGACTGTGATATGCACCTGATCACCCCAGCAAGCTTGGATTCGAGGACCGGGGAAGGTTTTGTTGAACAGCTGCACCGGTAGACTCCCAAAACCATCAGGATCGCAGGTGGATTCTTCCAGTTCCAGGTAGTAGTGCCTCACAATACCCTTGGGGCCATCGTTCTCGTAGTCCGTGTGGATATCATACCGTTGGTGAGTCTTGACATTCTCGAGCCAACACGTCCTGTCTGTCTTGGTGTTGCATGCTCTCCAGCCTTCCTTCTCCGGATAGTCGGGATATTCACATCGAAAAGGGATATCTTCGAGGTCGTCTGGAGGGTTGAAAATTGGATATCCTGTGGCTTGTGGCTGAATTGGCTGAACCGGCTGCACTGGGATCTGCAGATCTGGAGTATTCTCTGGAGGATACAGCTGGCTTGGGGAATGTGTCAGATAGTCAAAGAAATACACGATGCCCGTCCATATCTTCCGTATGGGGGCCATGTCTACAGCTGGTTCTGGCAAGGTCCTACTGTTAACCTGGAAGGAAGTTGGGACCAAAGTGCAAAAGAGTAGAAGGGATATATGAATCAGCTCTCCTACGAGCAAGAGGTAATGCCCCTCCCTCTGCTCAGTGAGGTCGATGCGCGTCAGAGCATTCCGACCCCAGCCCTGATGGCATTTTCGTGCTTCTGCCAGCCTGACGATCCATGCGGCTGTCTCCAATAAGCTGTAGGTCCTTTGTTCTGTCACTTTAGAGACCCGCCACGAAGGGTTATGAGACCTGCTTGGACCAATGCGACATCATCATCTCAGACATGGGTAGGCATGTGTCTAGATTGGGATAAAGGATATTTTCAGCTCAGAGTCGGAGGTGGTTTGCTTGAAAGTAGTATCTAACAGGACGCCTCGACGACTGAAAGGGTGTGTTACCCAGTCGATTTTGAAAGCGGATGGCAGCTCTTGGGAGGCCTGATTGGCGACGGCTGGAGGAAACCACCTCCTCGAAGCACAAAGTGACGACCCTCGACACGAACCTGCAGGTCCGGGCGGGCTGAAAAGCTCTAGTATCACATGGAATTCCTCACTACCCCTCCCTTCCCAGTCTGGAGATCATCTTGCCTCCACCTCATTTGGGCTTCGACAAAGGGAGAAGGGCAAGTCAGTGGCTAGCTGAGTTTAGACCCTGATCAAGCTAGCTTTCGGGTGCTGCTCTCAGCCGTTCAGCTTCTATACGGGGTCTCCTTAGAAGTTTTGGAGTGCGAAGCAGAAGCGTCAACAGTAAATGAGCTCCTGAGCAGGTGAAGTTATTTGAGGGTACGCAGGGTGGCTGGCCAGATGCCAAAGTGCACGTTCAAGTTGACGAAACACCTCGACGGCTATACCCGAGCACTAAACCTAATTAGGTAAATACCGTAGGTTGCAAACTGGAGCATGGGTAATGGACTGGCCTGACAGCCTGATCATCGCACCGTTTATGATGACAGCTCGTCACTTGTGACTCTGGATATTTTGTTCCTGCGGCGAATGCCTTTCGTTTTTCCTTTGACAGAGAAAGCATCTACGCGATCCTAGTCCACACAAGCGCCTTATCAGGGAGAAAGATGGGACCATTGAGGGGTCAGCCAGTGACGTCTGCAAGAATCCATTATTGTTCTTTGGGACAACTACTAGTGTACGATTAGTCTCAAGTAGGGTCCAAGGTGGAGGGTGTGGTAGGGAGCGTGGCAGCATGGAAAAGGCTCAAAATAGCTAGAAATGGCCGTGGGATGGTCCAGAACAGAAAAAGTGCGCTGGACAAGTAGCATAGAACGCATATTCTACCGTCGCCAATTGAGAAGTCTGGACCATGTCCACATGAGCTAGCAATACACCATTAGTGGATTAAATTCTCTACCGCACAAGCCCCCTATTTGCTCCTTGC
The DNA here is from genome assembly GCA_011800825.1 of Fonsecaea pugnacius. Lineage (NCBI taxonomy): Eukaryota > Fungi > Ascomycota > Eurotiomycetes > Chaetothyriales > Herpotrichiellaceae > Fonsecaea > Fonsecaea pugnacius. The sequence continues at coordinate 104,344 of WJFF01000008.1, read as the reverse complement.
CAGAGATGTTCCCTACTCCATCTTCGCCATCGTCCTCTGGCACTTTGCCACATGCGCCCTCATCCACAGTAATACAGCACGAACGTAACTTCATTTGGGCGTTGGTCCAATAGCCTCCGCACCAGATCGTATACCCGGTTGACGTTCTTAATCTTGAGTCTGAATCTTGTGATCACCCTTGACAACTTCTGAATAGCTAGGCGGGGCACCAGGCTCGTTGCTTCCCGCACCCACACTTGGTCCGGCAGGCTCATTTCCTTGAGGCGCTGGATTTGAGGGAGGCGGTGGCGCTGGTCTATTGCTACCCTGGCCGGCAGGCGGGGGAGGGGCAGGTCGATCTTGCGATTGAGCTTGAGTACCATAATCCCGCCGAGGGACGGTTTCATGACGGATGTAATAATATGTGACTCGCCCACCCTGACCTCCTCGTTCGGAATCGGGAATCACCTCATAATCAAAGTCTCGCTCGGGGTGACGTGCGATAATGTACCATGCGTGCAGAAGACCAGGGACGTAGCCGAGCACGCAGAGGAGGATATTGATGAGGGAATCAACCGAGCAGATGCCGGACTTGATCCAGACTTAAATGACCGAGAATATGAGCAAAGGAATACCAAGAGTGAATATATGAGTAACATACCTGCAATGGGGGGAAAGAGGACGGCTATCAAAGCCAAGAAGATATCACCACATGTCATGGTAATGGTTGTTTGATTTTCAGAGATGATGATTGGCATCGATTGAAGGGACAGCAGACACGGAGAGACGATCGTGAAGATATACCACGCTGGAGCTCGAAGAGAATTTTTTTCGTCTCTACTTGTACGAGTACAGAAGAAATGAGGTTGCCTGGTGATAGTGAGAGTTTGAGGGCAAAAAGGGCGCAGTCTTGGAGTCAACTTAGGGCGAGGCTGCGAGAGGCTGAGCAATGACGTTTTGCACGGGCTTGAGCGAGGACTGCGGACTGCGGACTGCGGAGGCTGCCGGGCTAAGTCACGTGAATCGTACTGCTCGTACTGGACCTCCAACAACTGCAGGAACCGGGGCACGGGGATGCCAAGGCTAACGGCTTAGTAAAGCCGAAAAAGCCTCGGTTGAAGGGACCGGAGCCGAATCAGAGTAGTGAATCGAAGAGGAGAACCACAGCAGGGAAATAACCTGATTACTTGGATAACTTCCCCCATCCACTTCTACTATTTGCGGTCTTTGGGATCTTAATCTGACTGTAACGGATCTTGTCGTTGTGCATTTCCTGAGATAGGCAACGCAATCCTAACGTGAGACCGTGGGATTTGTTTGATTACTCTGGGATCTGCAACCACCTCCTATCCCATTGATTTTTATATCAGCGACAGCCCCCCTTTTTCCTTCTCTCTTCAGAGCTCTTTCACACACATTGCAAACATGTCGAGCAGTGAGGCAGCAAATCCAGACCCCAGTGTCGTCCCCCAGGACCCTGCCGAGGCCAGAGGCCAGGTTGAGCCCATCAAGCCTTCCCACCACCCGGCCTTGAACAAGGTGCCCAAGGAAGTCAAAACCACCATCTCCAAGGCCGACGAGATCATTCTGCGCATCAGCAAGTATGTGACACTCGAGACCAGCGGAGCAAGGGGCGCTTCCACTAACGTGTCGAATGCAGGTTGATCAAGACCACCGCAGGCCTAGGCGCAGCTCTGTCAACCCTCAACTATGCCATCTATCTGGCCGCATACCTCCATTCAAAAGCACCTACCCGCGCTGCCGTCATCGCATATATCTCGCGTCTCATCGGTCGCACACCTTCGAAGCTCCCCGCTGGGGCTCTAGCCCCATCGGCTGCAACGTCGTTTCTCACGCCGCTGGGAGCTCTTATATCGGATACTCGTACCTCGCTGCGCTTGACGGGACTGCTGCCGCTCTACATCTGGTTGAAGACGCTCTTGTCGAAGAAAACCTCGGCAGATATGGACCCAGCCCTTCATCGGGTTGCGTTGCTGCAATGTGCTGGATATATCGGTTTCCAGGCCCTAGAAAACGTTTACCACTTGGCCGGCAAAGGTGTCATCCCTCTGTCGGTCATTGAAAAGCGAGGAGGAGTTGCCAAGTGGGTTGCCTGGAGCTGTCGTGCGTGGGCAGTGGGAGTAGCCAGCGACTTCCTCCGCCTGTGGCGCGAGGCTGAGATTGAAAAGGAAAAGCGGGGAAGCAAATCGGTCAAGGAGAGGGAAGATTACGACCGCAAATGGTGGAATGAGTTCATGGTGGCGGCATATTGGATGCCTGTCGCGGTTCACTACAGCCTGTACCCTGCGGGTATTCCAGGCATGAACACTGGTTTGGTTGGCTTCCTTGGCCTGATGGCTGGTCTCAACAACTTCAGGACCCAATGGGCAGCAACTGCTTAAAGACCAATGGGTGAAGGCAGTCTGGTGGCAGAAGTCAGTCTTACGGGGGGGCGGCCGGTCATGGACTATCTAGTCTGGTCGAGGATGTAATACTGCACATTCGGTGAGCACAGATATATGATACATAGTTCTTTGCTTCCCACCAATACCCGGAGTTTGTGCAGGCAAAATGTGGATTATTCTTACAAACACCATCCTTTTTGGTACCCAGTGTTCAAGCCCACAGCTTCCGGAACCGACTCTACTCTCCCATAGGCTGCATTTATCCCATCTGGATTTCCCCAGGCCAGTCAAGCGCATTCCCCAGATCCACCAAAACTACTTGTCGCTGCATTTTCGGGGTATTTCCTGTTTGGGATCTTGGGCGGTCCTCGCCTCACATACCCATGCAATTCTCTCCACATTCTACCTCGTACATCTACCAGATCCTCACATCGCCAGCTTCTTCCATATCACAAGCAACCCAGCCATGGGAACGTTATGCATGAACCCCCATCACGCACCCTTTATGCTTGCCTCTGTTTGTGGTTGTTTTGACTGCGAGATGTCGGACCGCACAGATCCAATTCAACCTCAATCGAATAGACATACATCATCCAGTGCGGAAGAGTGGACTTGGGCAAAAGGGATCAGGATGACTGCGGAAAATCAATCAACGATGGCATGTTATTCATGCAGAAGGTTGAGTGCTTGATCACCATGCCGGCGGCAAATGCTAATCATCAGGTAGACGCAAGGTCAAATGGTCGGTCCTTACCTGAATCCGTCACAATCACCCTCCCGTCCTTTCCCTTCGTGCCGCACATGTTGCTTGTATTGACTGGTCTGCAAGCGATAAATCCCTCCCTGCTTGTCGTGTCTGTACAAAGTATGCCATGCCATGCTGCTACCCGGAGATTCAACACAAGCCAGGTCCTAAACTAGGTGAGAATGTTTTCACCTCTCTACAGCGATGGTATGACCTTGACCTCACTCATTCTTATCATTGATGCAGGCTCGCACTCGTCAAAGCACCGAAAGCGGGTCTACTGGCATTTGGGAGACCATTCACCAGACAGCCACGAGGACATCCGGGAGGCAGAAGATAGCAATAGCATCAAGAGAAAAAAAGAACTTCACAGACGGAACTTATCTGTATGTCGCGACAGTACCAGCACGAACTCGGATGCGTCGAGCCCTGAGTCGACGACGGCGCAATCCTGGGTATTCCATCATTTCCACGAGGATCAATCATACAGCATTTCGCCGCTGACCACCTCTGACAATGTGGTACCCAGTGAAAGCCTGTCGGCGTACGCATGGCCTGCGCAAGACAACACTAGCTACGTCTGCCGAACTCTTTGTATTTCAAAAGACATGCTGTTTAACTTGTAAGCATATCCGCCGTGGATAAATGAAAGCCCCCTACTGACATCTTCAGAACGAGGACATACTTTGAAAAAGTAACCTTTTTATCTCTCTTTCATCGACCAACATTCGACTCGATGGTATATAATAAGATACAGCAGGGCCCGTCTTCGGCCCTCCTTGCTGCGGTATGCGCTATAGCTACACATTACGTGGAAGAAAAGCCGGGACTACGACTCTCCCTCAACTCGCGATATCCTAACATCTCACACGCACCCAATCATTTCTACAAGCTGGCTTGCACAATAACAAAGGAGCAGCTGGATCAATGTGGTGACAGCAAGCCTCCCCTTGCACTTCTTCAAGCGCTCGTCCTTATCACGTTTTATGAGATGATTGTTAGCGCCCGAGGAAGAGCATGGAGATCCCTCGGTACCTGCGTCCGCGTTGCACACGAGCTAGATCTGCATTTGACAGATTCACTACTTCAAGGACAGTCAAAACCGGAGGAGAACGCCTGGACCGAGTCGTGGTCGCGCAAGGAGGAACAACGAAGAGCCTGGTGGCTTCTGTGGGAGCTGGACGTCTTTGCTTCGACTGTTCGTAGACGCCCAGCGTCCATACACGACGGCGAATATGCTGTACTCCTCCCAGTGAATGAAAAGTCGTGGTTTGAAGGGTACTACCAGCCAAGCTGTTTCTTAGACCCTGACCCTCTTCATCGAACTCGAAAGTTACTCGAAAGTGGAAACTCTAGTGGGAAGGCTTGGTATATTGTGATCAACTCGCTGCTTCGCGATGCGCACACAACTGCCAACCCAACCTCCCATTGCGACCGCGAACGACCCAGGCTGGATGTTTCCCCTTTACTGGATCCGGGCTGCGGCAATCCCGTGGACGAACGGAAACTCGCGGTTCTGGATGATTTTATACTGTACTTCAAAACCATGCTGCCGAAGGAGCTCTCATTTCAGGGTAACTACTTATCGTTTTGCATCTCTGGCGATTCATACGGCGAACCCACGGCGATCGAAGACTGCGACAAGCAACTGATACACGCCATGATTCACCTGGGTAGACTCATGATCTTACATCACTACTGCATCCGAAACACTAGTTCCTCGGTCCTCAAAGGCAAGAACTTGTTGGCATATCTGTCACTCAGTGGGCCTTCGGTGACGCAGAAACTTCGAGCGATACTGGGCTTCACGGAAGATCAAACAGCTTGGGAGAAATATCTCGAGGCTGCTGAGGAAATCATACGCGTCGTTCGAAACGCTTCACCGAATCACATCAGATACGGCCATCCGCTCCTTGCATGCACGTTCTGGATCGCTGCGGCCACCCAATTATTCAAGAAGGTGTTTGCGCAAGACGAGGCAGAACGAGAGCTAGCTCAGTCCAACTTCGACCTTCTGAGGCTCACTCTGGACCATAGCCACAAGTTCTGGACGACGTCCGAGTTGATGGTGAAAAATATAGACACCCTGGCTTCGCGGCTTGGTGAGCTTCGAGCGAGATTGGTTGAATCTCAAGCCGATGGAACAGATGCTCTTGGCTGTCTTGACGGGGCTGATCTTTGCAGCTTCGACGCAAGTTCCCTCGATGACCTCGTTGGTGTTGAACAAGAGAGGCCTAGACGATATGACAGTGCTTCTGCCACCTCCACGACCGGTCTTGGGAACTTGCCAATGCTAAATGACGTTGAACACACCGAAACATGCACAAGCCAAACACCTGCTGGCGACACAGCTTCGGACGACAAGCCTAGCGATATTGAACTACAAGCTTTCATGTATGATTTCTGCGGCGACAACTGGGACTTTTGGGGTCAAGATCTCGCCGACTTGTTCCCTGGTTGCGCTCAGACATGAGACATCTTCTCCAAGAGACGGGAAAGAGGCTATACAGAAACCAATTCCAAGACATGGGAAACAGTTTCTCAGAATGGGTTTGGGAACCCCTCAACTTGCCTTGCATGCTACTACTATTTTGCATGGATAACACTGTACCAATGCGACGTATATCAACTGTCCATGTTATATCTCCGGATGCTGCTTCAAAAAGTCTTCCAGTGTGCTTCGCTTGATATCTGGATACAGCTTGTTATCCAGTGCCTTCATCATGGTTTTGCCACCGAGTTGGTGGATCTGGTAGGTATAGCCCATCCACTCCCAAAATCTGGCTAGACCCAGCTCCTGCTGACTTTTCTCGGCAGTCACGGCGAGATCTTGCAAGGAGCCCAGACGGTTCAGTCTGACCTGTACCCCCTTTTCCTTCTGATATATCGCGGCGATCTGCTTGATGCTGTACTCCCAGGAACAATATCTGTACACGACACCTTCTCGAGACTGGTCACAGACCAACGCGGCAGTGAAGTTGGCCGCGTCTTGCTCCGTTGTGATCTGCCACTTTTCGTCGCCCGTGCCCCAGTATTCTGCGCGCGGGCTTCCGGCTGTCGAGTCCCAGACCCCATGTGTGCTAGGGTCGAATACTCCATGGCCGGATAGGGAGAAGAAAGTCTCTGCCAAAAAGCCAATAAAGATGTACATTGGGTTGATTTGGGAAGACATGGCGAGTTGGCGCTTGAATGCCAGAAAGAGGTCATAGTATACGATATCACCAAACGACAGGATCGACCAGTCCAGGTTCCAAGCGGACGGCACAAATCGCTACACACGAAGAAAGTCAGCAAATATCAATTTTCTGCACATCTGCATCGTCGTGGTTCTGGACTTCAAAGACATGCGAAGGCTAGTTAAGAGCTTACTTACTGTTATGCCCTGCTCCTCTATCAACCGCACGAGCAGCAACTGCGCATCCAGGACGAGTTCCGGCACCGGCCCATACGCGCAGATGACGGCGTCCACGCCGATCAGGGCCTTCTTGATGGCTGGCACGTCGTACCACGACTCCATTTCGTGGAAGCTCTCCAGAACTTGTGCCTTGTCTGGGGCGACCTTGGATTTGTTCCTGGCCAGCCCGCGCACCTGGGCTCCATGCTCTTTGAGGGGTGTGATGAGCTTGGAACCCACGTTCCCTGTGATTCCGACGATTAGGACCAACATGTCTATTCTGGGGGCGGGGGACTTGAGAGGGATTGAGTTAGTCCTCGGTGTCTCAGTATTGTGTCAAGGATAAGCTAAAAAGGTATCAACTCTCTTGATCTGCTTGGAATGCAGCCATATCTGG
>WJFF01000008.1:56634-74512 GCA_011800825.1 Fonsecaea pugnacius | reverse complement strand
GGCTTCACGGACCATACAGCGGAGCGCAGAAACGACCGACCGGCTTTGGGTTGTGTGACATCCGTTCATCTGCAGAACTCCTTCTACCATTGCGACTAGGTATTATTATTGCTCGGGTTTTTGCCTCCAGCTTCCTCATGCGTGGATTCCCTTCCGGCCCAGCCGGAGGAAATAATATGATGACAATGCTGCATATCATATCATACATCCACACCTTAGCTCTTCGCGACTGACGAGTCGTCGCCGTCTGCCTGAGCGCGAGGCACAAGGTTCTTTCAGGCAAGACGTCATCTTCGTTCTCGTATTCTTTTTGAAGCTTCCCGAAAAACGAGTTCAACTTTGTCAGGCCGAGGGACTTTTGATTTGACGATGCGTGTACAGTGACCGTTTTGCATTACATGAGCCACTGGGCCTAATTCTTACGCTTTGTGACCCTCCTAATCCACCGGAACCCATCGCACAAGATGACCCTCGCCGAGGCAAGTTCGTCCTTGGAATTGACGTTGTCCCCACGGGGTCGCGTGGTCGTTTGATGGTGTCCCTCATGCAAGATAGTCGAAAAGGAGACAGAGTAATGTCCAATATCTGTCCCCGGGCTCCTGTCCATACCATCTCGGCTTTCTCTCGGCAGAACCGGAGACAAATCCTGGTCAAAAAACATGATCAAATGTGATCATCTCCCTGCTGGACATACTGTTTGCTCCTGCGACCCCATGACTCTGAACGCATTGCGGCTAAGAGAATTGAGGGATACCGCCGACACCAAATCAATCGTCGGTCTTGGTTCCGAGGTAGCTTTCTCCGCCAGTCGTCTGGCCTCATACCCAATGCTGGAGATTGTGTCATACAAAGGGACATTGTAGTTTTCCAGACCCGAGTCCGTCCACAATCCTCTGGGTTCCCTTCAATGGAAGCGCAGGGTCTGCCAAATGTAGGTATCGACGGGACTTGTGAGTATTTCGTCGGTAGAATGCTCCATCCGCGGATCGGCGAGCAATGCGGGCTGAAATCACAGCCGCTCCGAGGCTTGATCTGGGTTGGCACGCTGGTATCTGTTCTGTGGTGGCACGGGTTACGGCACAACTTTAACGCCAATCGATTTGCATTGCCACATGATGCATTTGCAGAGACCTTCGAGACTCAATCCAGATAGCCGTGTCTCACTTTGCTTGATTTTTGCAATCTCGTATATGTGTTTGAGTGACACAGTCCCGACACTTTCGTGGCCCGGTCGTTGCGCCCCCTTGATTTTCCCCTTGACCTCTTTCACTCCAGCAGCTTGGAGGAGTAACCAAGATGTGTTGGGAGTGCGAATGTCGAAGCTGAAGGAGCGATCAGGCCGGACTGTAACTCGAGCCGGAATTGGTACACCAGGGGTAATATGTGCGGTTCGGGCATTGAATTCCTTCTCCGGTATCAGCAAGACCACTTCTCGGCTATGTATTCGAATGTTCATACCTTGCAGAAGTCCATGCTCTTGACGCCTTTGCTACCAAGCGCGGGACCTACTGGAGGACTTGGACTGGCTTGGCCAGCGCCCACAATCAATTTGACGATCTGGTCACGAGCAGGTGCTTTCTTCGCCATAATGGAATTGTACGTGCAAATTCAATGTGAAGATTGGGCTGTCAATGCAGACGTCGACCGGTGGCAGAGGAATCGGGCAATTTTGGTGCTAGGAACAACTATGCTCCAATGGAGAGAAGAAGGATAAATTAATAAGGAGCTTGAGATTGCGATGAATCTTTTTGAAAATATTGAAGCTCCAGACTCGATAAAGCAAACTTGACCCGCGTAACGCCAGCGGCATGGAGCGCATTTACTGGCGACTAAGCCTTGAAAGATCTAGCGTAGATTATTGACTGGCGTCCCGTCTGCATCCGCCGAAATGGCCACAAGGCACCTGGCCTTAAGCCTGCAAAGGGGAAGCCTAGCCTTCAAATTTCTGTTAGTCAGTGGGCGGCTCTTTAAGTGCGACAACCATTTCCCCCCCAGGGACTGGGACCCCATTCGCCTATAGTGACGTCGAGTTTCCCCTGGATGGCTGATGCATCAATTATTATCTAGTAGTCCCCGTACATCCACAGGCTTACATTTTGCCTATTGTACTGTTACTGATAAACATCCTGTTGGTTCCCCTACCATTCTCTTCAGATTCTGTGACACAGTACTACAGACAATATGAATTGGTTCAAGCAGCAGTTAGCCAATGTTGTAGGCACCGAGGAACCTGAATATGGGCCCTCTGCCGTCCAGCCTGTGACCAAACAGGAAGTGCCCTACTCTATCCTGTCCAAGGATGATTTGCAGTGGAAGGCCATGGACCACACAAATGTCGAGACCGAGACGTTTTATTTCTACGCCGACGATGGGACTACCGCCCTCGCTCAAGTCATTTACAGCAATGTCGGGTAAGGATTGTGCAATCAGCAGGACAGGCCGTTGATGAGTACATCGCTGACCGTCACTTTGTAGTGGACTCCATACCACCGCGCAATTCAATAGCAAAATCTTCGACTACGAAGGCCCAGGAAAACATCTCTGGTGCTCGGACCCTCTGAAAGACTACGGCTTCGACGAGCCGAAGACAAGCTTCTACGCCGATAATGTGGCTCTGGAAATGAACGAGGCGGGTGACACGTACACAATCAAGTCTGCAAGAAATGACAACTGCATTGTCAACTTGACCGTTAAAAAGGCGGCGCCGGGATTTCAAGTCGGTAAAGATGGCACAACCTACTTTGGCACTGATCCCCAGCACCCGTGGGGCTCAATGCGACACGCTTTCTGGCTGCGGTGTACAGTGACCGGCACCATGCAGACGCCTACCAAGACGTACAATTTGGAGGGTAAAGGCACTTATATCTACGCACTTCAGGGGATGAAGCCACACCACTTGGCAAATAGGTGGAACTTTGCAAACATTCATACAAAAGACTATTCAGCTATTCTGATGGAATATACAACACCTGCCTCTTACGGAAAGACTACAGTTGGTGTCGGTGGCATCGCCAAAGATGGCGAATTGATATTCGCTGGCGAATGTACCGCCGAACATCTCACGTCGATGCGAGAGACTCCCCACGATTGGCCCGAGCCAAGGACGATATTATGGAAATGGGACGGGCAGAAGGATGGCAAAACTGTTCATGGCGAAATCAGGGGCGATCTGCCAGCCAGGTCAGATCGGGTAGACGTCCTGGCACATCTGCCCGGCTTCGTCAAGTCCTTCATTGGTCACGCGACCGGCTTGAAGCCACACATCTTCCAGGTAACAAGATCCTTTGGCCTTCCCTGAAACTCTGTGCAAATACTAATTTGTTGAGCAGTATCTCTCAAACGATCACCTCGAGCTGAAGATCAAGGTTGGCGATGAGCCAGAGGTGTCGGAGCCTGGCAAAGTCTTCAGTGAGGCGACGTTCATCTCATAAAGACAAGAATCCCAATCACGATTCTTGTATTCATGACATTGCATGACTGGAATAGAAATTGGATGAGGGCAGGATAGGTAAAGCATGGTTTGAATATGGGAGATGCTTTGTCTTAACCAGCTGTTTAATGTGTAATTCTTCGACACTCTCATTGCTTTCTTCACTGGATTCTTTGTTCTTCACTCTACCTTTTTTCCTCTCGCTTCGCTTTCCTCTCTCCTTCATAAATTCGCTTCACTACTGCAAAGTCGTTGATCTTTTCAACACATCTCAGTTTTGTTTCATCGACTCATTCCACTATCATTGTCCACTCGAATCCTCACAACTGTCTCCCAGTTTCCGCCTGCTGATTCACTCTCATCTTTGCCATCCCTCGTCTTCGCTGTTTTTCTTAGCAGTCGCTCTCGCTTCCTCAGGCAGTCAAAAACTCAACATGCCAGCATCTCAACTCACCTTCCGTGGCAAGGGTTTACATGGACCCACGGTTCCGAGACGGCACCGAAAAGTACTGAAGGATAACATCGACGCCATCAGTGAGTTTTAATTATCCATTCCTCTGAACTCTCAGCGAATTTCTGGTTCTTTCTGTATCCAGGCTCGAAGATTAGAGAGATGGATCTGGCTGACTAGTCCGTTTTATTCTACCCAACCTACAGCGAGAGGAGATATCAGGTATGTATCTAGTTCCAATCATCTCACTCGTGTGTCACCCTTACTAATTCGATGATGTTTGATGATACAGACGCCTCGCGCGTAGAGGAGGTGTATACCGCATTCAACATGGCATCTATGATGCGACCCGCAAAGTCTTGGAGGCGAGAGTAAAAGAAGTGAGTTTCAAGTATCCAGAGAAAAAGAATGCATGAAAGGAGAGGAAACAAAAGTCTCATAGTAGTCGACATTTCGTCTCTTTGCCAATCGTCAGTTTCGCTGACATGATGTGCGTGCCTTGTTGTTTGGAATGCAGATTATCAGAAACCTCACCCTCGTCCTCGGAAACTCGAGTGATCCTAATCACGAGGACGGGCTTCTCGAGGGTGTCCACGGGAGGAGAAGAAGAGTAGGTTGGCCACAATCCCGGCAGTTCTTGAGTTATATGTCGGTATCAGGTATGAGAAACTGCTTGATCGATCAATTGACTGACTTACCATCAATGGGAAAATATAGACCGTCACAACCAGAGATGTCATCTTTGTCCTGTATCGGGTGAGTTTGTTTCTCTCTTCCTTCCAGCCAGCCAGTCAGCCAGGCGAAAAGCTAACCAGACCCGTAAAATATAGATGGGCACTCCTATCTACGGATTCGACGCTCCCTATACGGGGGCCCAACAAGGGACGATTGTCCATTAAGAGATGGTACCCAACAATGCCCGGTCATCATGTCTGTCTGTCAAGTGGACGTGGAGAGTAAAGAGACCGCGTGGGAAGCCGTATTTGTGAGAGAAAACGGGAACTTGATTGAATGGACTGAGAAACGATCGCGAATGGAATATGATGTGATATGGGAGTGAGTGCCTGCTGTTACTGTGACCCTACCAGAAAAGGAAAAGAAGACATCGAAGAGTGGCATATTGTGTGGGAAAGCGTTGAGATCGGAGCTCCCTACTCGCTGAGAAGATTGCTGTGCGCATACCATGTACAGTGCTATGGGGAAGATCTTGGACAGCACACTTGTTCAGGACAGAGAATCTCCGACGAACAGCAGTAATGGTCTGGGATGCACTACAAGGAGGTTACTGGATGGCTAGACAGAATACCCGCCACTGGGCTGTTGAGGTCGTTAAACATGGTGAAGGAAGATCCAATACTCGGTACATACGGCGACAGTTTCGTCCAGATCCGATGCTTTTGAGAGATGGCCACCTTTTCCACTTCGTGACCCTCTTCCACATTCACCGGTCCCTTCGACCAGGTCAAAACTCACCCTTAACACTTCAACAACAACTTCCCGGTCGTCTTCCGTCCCTCCAAGTCGATGTGCGCCTGCTTGGCCTCGCTGAGCGGGTACACCTTGTGGATTTTGATCTTGAGTTTGCCCGACTTGATCAGATCCAGCACACCATTTGCGTAGAACTCGAGTTCCTGGCGCGTGACGATGTTGTTCATCAGAGTGGAACGCATGATGGAGAGATTCTTCGCCGTCAGGCGGGCGATGTTGATGGGAGGAATGGCGCCAGAAGCTATTCTCGTGGAGTTAGAGACTGTGTTGCTAGTAAAGCGGATGGAAGCATGCAGGACATGGCTTAATATGTAAGAAGTAGGGGGGGGAGGCCCTGTGAGGCTGACTTACCGTTACCATAGTACACAACTTTACTCTTTCTCTTTGCGACTTCCATGCTGCCTTCATAGGTGTCTTTGCCCACTCCGTCAAATGTGCAGTCCACGCCCTCTCCATTCGTCAACTTCAACACTTGTTCGACCCAACTGGGCCCGCTTGTGGCCTTGTAATCGATCACATGCGTTGCACCGTTCTCCTTAGCAAGAGCGCACTTCTCGGGACCACCAGCCGTGCCAATCACGGTACATCCCATGTCTCTCAGGATTTGGCAGAGGAGCAGCCCCATTCCACCTGCGGCTGCGTGGACCAGGATTGTTTCGCCTTTCTTGACTGGGTATGACTCCTTGACGAGCGAGAGAGCCGTCATGCCCATGAGGAAACCCCCAACCGCATCTTCATCTGATACACCTTGGGGGATTTTGATCGCTCGATCCGCAGGCACAGCCGTGTACTCAGCGTAGCCTCCTTGCTTTATCCAAACCACGCGATCGCCCTCTTTAAATCCCAGTGAGTTGTCCCCTTGAATCTTTGCCACTGTTCCAGCTGCCTCTTGACCGGGAATCAGGGGATAGGATGCGGGGTACAAGCCAGAGCGGAAGTAGGTATCAATGTAGTTGACCCCAGCAAAGTTATTTTTCACCAGGATCTGGCCGTCCTCGAGTTTGGGTAGTGGTTGGGACTCGGTATATTCAAGGACATCAGGCCCGCCGATTTTGGAGAACGAGACCGCCTTCATTGTAGATGGGAGCGACGACATGGTGCGGGTTCTAATGGTATTCAGACTTAAGGGCGACGAGGGATGTTGACGAAGGGTTAGGTGAGCAGTGAGATGGCCGAGACGAGTGGACGCCGTCGCTGTGGTGGTTATCTTGGTCAATGCAACTCGAGAGCGTAGAGTCATGGATCTTTTATGAGTTGGACTGGGGCTAACTTCGGAGCAAATGTGAATCTGTCAACGGCAATATCGCCTTCTCTGATACCGGATGGAGGGGTTACTTTCGGACTGTTTCCGTGCGACTCGATGCCTCAGCAGACCAACTCGATACATACCTATACGCTTATCCTCAACTTTGGCTGAGAACACGGCAAGTCCTCGAAATCGTCATCGCAAATTTCTAAGCATGAACAGCTCAACTCGACCTTCTCCCCGCAACTTAAGGGAGTTGGGGAGGCCCCAGCCGATATCGCACATTACCTAGCACCTTGTAAGTAAACAATGATTTTTGTAGTAGTTGAAAGTTTCGGTTGACTGGCTCTGGATGCTTTCTGTGCTTGCGTTTCGCTGCTCATATTTAAGAATCAACGACCTTCTCCGGAGTTGCCTCCCTGGATTGATCAAGACATCCCCAACAGACCGGTCGCTAAGTACCTCGTACTACTTCGTCGTGTTCGTCCAAGCCAAGTTCTTAGGTACCATTTTACCCCGCGTGCCCCTCACACTGAAGTGGCTTGTGGTGGTGGATGGAATGGTTGAACGGCTAGCAGCCTTGACTTAACTTACCGTGCCGGTTCGGACCGTAGGAGCTGCCAGTTCATCCTTGCTAGACCGCAGCTGAGACAAAGGTGCCCATTAAGTTATCCAGCGCCCCAATTCTTTGTAAGTTCCAAGGCTAACACGATTGATGCCCTGGTAGGCAAGTGAGCAAGTGAGTTCGGCTTCCTGCTGTGAAACATGTGTAGAGCGGAAATGGCTGAACGAGGAAGGCAAGTTCCGGGCACAAGGGAAGGGTTGAGCGTTGCAGATTGCGCCCCCATTATATCATGCTTGGAGGTAGAGCATGGCCAACCTAGTCATTGACCGGTCTTCCTTTGGCCGCTTTTCCGCAAACGACAACGTCGCACAAAAGTTCCAACTTCGCCTCGTCATGCCAGCATGAGATAAGTGGCATATCCAGGCGGCATCTATACAGTAGACGATTTGCTGTAGTTCGTGAAACTGGACCATAGGCGATATTCGAAGGAGCAAAAGTGGTGTGAAGGCTTGTGGCATACATCTGTATTGGCTGGACAAAACATCTGGCATGACTGTCGGGCCCTCTCTTCCAACTGTCTACCCAAAGATATGAGAGAAGCTGAGTCATGCAACACTGCTGAAATCATTCTTCCCAACAAGAAGGATTCCGTGGCGTTATGTATGGGACAAAAGGCCTTGCCATTGATGGATTGCCAACGAGACTTGGGCAGACACCGCTGTGATGGCAAGCCTCGCCACTGGCTCTCACCAGAGCATTGTGGCCGTGCTCTTATGTGTGGCATTCGTTGCTGGTAGACGATCCATGTCAGGCACCATGCACTCATGAGTGGTTCGCAAAAAAATATGGTCTGCCAAAACAGTTCCGTCCAATTGGTTTGAGGGGTTGGCAGGGCCTTTTGGCAATGTTGATGGAACTTTTCAAGCATCCCACCTCACATCAGCTTCTTGCGGAAGTACGTTGCAGAGTAAGAGGTCCTCCTGAGACGTCGATGAGAGCATTCGGGGGGCTATGGTGTCGGCCCTGTCAGCCTGTAGTGTGCTAATATGCATGCTAATAATGGTAAAACGAGGAAGCCGGCCGAAGGATCGACGGTCGCGTTCATGGCGGCGTCCGAGTGGTATATCACTGCATCAACCGTCTGCCGGAGTCAAGAAATGGAGGCGAGAAGGAATGCTCGCGCAATCATGCATCGACAGAGCTGGGCCATGGTCTTGTGCCACCCTCGGTATGTCCTTAACACATCAGTAATGGCTTGCAGACCTCAAGAGGGGTGGCCACATGCCGTACCTAGGCAAGGCGCTGTGAAAGTTCCAGGGGGTTGCCAATGGGTTGCGAAGGCTCCTAGGCCAGCAAATGAGGGCAGCGGGAGGCGCAGATGGACGGGCGGCAAGGCCAGGGGACACAGCTAGTGCATTGGCCTTCATGCAAGAATGATGATGGTGGCATGCTGGTGGTGTTGAAGGTTTGTTTAGTTTCGTGTGGGGTGTGGTTCTGCGTGGGTGCGCAGCTTCACCGTCTGATATTTGTGTGTTTGCAACGCACTCGCTTGGGTGTCCAATCGTCGTTTCAAGCAGATCAAGAGCCCTACCGATCCCAACTGCAATCATCCCTGCACAGAAAAGCCTCGTCTCCGTCCCTTGTTAGCAGAGACTTTGCACTGGGTAGACTGGGGGACACCGCCATTTCCCTCGACTCCCTCTCATCTCCACTTCAGGTTTCGCCTCAAACAGAACCTCGCGGGTACCCACCACAGCATGCCCCTCCGGATCGCACGCATTTACGGCCCGCTACCGTTCCCCTCTGCCCAGCTCCATTGTTGTCCGATTTGCTTCCTAATGGCCTTGCCTGACGGACACGAAGGGATTGTCGACTGAAGTGCACCCGGTTAACACTTCTTTGGACGCGGACAATATCTCAGCCACCTGTGTAGCCTTTCGATCCAAACTACCCACGACTTCAAAGCTTTGTAAATCGCCATCTTGTGTCCCGGAACCCTTGGATTGAGTCGATTGCGTCGCCCTCTACTCACTGGTTGCGGACCCGGCAAGGGAAAGGTTCATCCGTCTGTTGCATATGATGTGCTGATTTCGATCTGGCCTGCTCTCCCTTTACACGACCTACGCCCACTTGCGACACGATTCGAAACGCAGCCACCCCAACTGCCTGCGCCCTACAATACGGGTTTCCTCAGGTGACGGTGCTTCGTCCAACAACACATGAAATTCGCCGTGTTTGCCCCAACAACATAACAAAGACCGTGTTCAATAACTTTGATGCGTGGCCTGAGGTGCTTTGAAGATTTGGTATATAAGGCTGGTTGGGCTGCACGTGGGACAGCCTGGAAATGAGCGCATGCTTCTACGTTTGGCTACGACGTTGAGTTGGTTGAGATGATGCAGACTTGGCCGCCGTCCCCCTGCGTGGAGGACGAAGAAGTGGCATTAGCGAGGGAACACATATCTGACATTACCCTACATCAACTGAAAAGCGAAAATCAACCCGCGAGCAGTAGAGGCTCGGTGGACCAATATCCCATCATCCTCGATAACAAAACCCCAGACCAATCCTGCTCTCCAACAGGGAAAGAGTCTGTATCAGAGGCCCTATCTCCAGAGTCTCGTTCGAAACCAGCGGTCAACAATGAGAAGAGATTTGTCCTCGTGCCTTCTCAGCCTCTGGAACCCGAGGCTGAAACGCATCTTCGAGCTGAGCCATTGCATCGACCCAAATCAGCAACTCATCTCTCGGACCAGGCTGTCCCTAGAGGAAGACCTCATGTCACAAGGATACACACAGACATTGGGCCCGGCTTGGAGGGCATGCGGACGGGCCACCGCCGTGCTCCTTCTCCCTACGCTCATACCCCTGTGGCGTTGGTGGGCAATCTTTCTGCAGAGCCTCAACGCAAAAATACGTTGTTGTCACCAATGCATGCCCACGAACCGAGAAGGTCGGCCTCCGTGCACCCTAGATCGGGAGGTTTCGATCGAGATAGCAGTGACTCCGACCGTAAGTCGAAGACGACCAGGAGAACAGAACGGAGTCGAAGTCGGGCCGCAAGGGAAAGCTTCTCCCACTCAGATAGGTCAGAATCTGAAAAGGTCAAGTCTCCAAAATCATCTACGCGAAACGAAAGCCCTAATGGCAGATTTAATCGCCGTGCCCATCGATACCGCAGCCCGGCTCCGCCCCAAGGAGGGTTTACTGGCTATACTTACACTGGTCAAGACCATATTACGCCTCCCCAAACTCCCAAGCTCAATGGCGATTCTGCTCGGTCATCTTTGACTGATCACACCTCCCTCTCTGAGCAACCTAGCAAGCGCCAGACGTCATCGAGATTGACCGCAGATTCGCCCTACACCTCTTCCGCTGAAGAGAGCCATAGCCGTCGTCCACGACCAACTGATGAGAGGAAAGTCGATCGAGGGGGTCGGTCGAGACGAAACTCGAGAAATTGTAGCGAAAAGGATGAGAGACCAAAGCTAAGCCGCACCCGCTCTCGGTACAATGACATGACACTCAAAGACGAGTCAAACCAAGAACAGTTCCCGTACGGTGATCGACCTTACCGTGAGACCCAGCCAGAGCTCTCTGCCCGAACGACGTCAGGTATGGAGGACTTGCTCGAAAAGGCCTTTATGGCGAACAAAACCAAACAAGTCAACCATGGGGATAGCAGCTCTCGGCATGTATCTCCACGAGGCTCCCCAGCACACAGTCCTCCGCAGACACCTCGAGGTGGTGACCAACCACAAAGGGACTATTTCGAACAAACTCACCATGGGTCGAGGTCGTCAAAGCAGCGGTCTCGTCCACAGTCAATTGATGATACACATTTCAAAGACATTAAGAATGTCACATCCCTCCTGGGAGCTGCGACACTAGGCGCTTCTCTTGCGGCTAAGGCGATCCCTGCCCTGTCTAGATCAAACACTTCGCAGTCGCTGGAGACACAAAGTAGCGGCTCTCAGAGCAGACCAGGAAGCGGACAGCGTTCACGAAAGCCTTCTCCTGCTATTGAAGAGTCTCAACCAGCTTATCAGAGTCTATCTAGAACAAACTCTACAGTAAATCGAAATGACAGCATAAATACGCGGACAACAACCTACATGATAAACGAAGAGCGCCAAGTGCCAAAAACTGGGCTGTACGCACCGGCGCCACTTGAGCCTCCTCGAACAGCATCAAGATCTTCTTCTTATTCTCATTCTCCAGAGCTGCGACCTCCTGCCCCCCTTAGGGCCTTCTCTAGCGTGCCTGCTCAAGGGCATCAGCAACCACTTCATTTCGCTGCCCAACAGTCGCTGATGTCGAGCCCAATGAACCTGGAGCCTCCGGCACCATTGGCCCACAACGCACCTAGACCGAACTCATTGCCTCCGTGTCCGCGATCGAGACCGGCTGCTGGACACCATGATTGGTATACAATCCGAGATATGTCGTTTCTGGATTTCTGTCCATCTTGTATGAGTTTTCTGGGTGCCACTCGCTTTCGTGACCACTTTATACCGAGTCTCCCGAAAGAACCTCGTCGACCGATCGCTTGTGCAATGAGCTTCCCATGGCTTCGGGTTGCTTGGCTGCAATCGATACGACAAGATAGAAAGGACCTTACGCTTGTCTGGCAAATCGCTAATGGCCCACCGGCCGGTACTAAGCCATGTGCTGGTAATAAGGCAGATGTGAGAAGATGGTATCATCTGACCGATCCTAAAACGAAAAAACCCGTGGACAACTTTGACATTTGCTCGGCGTGCGTCAGGAATATTGATCTGATTTTTCCTACGCTTCAGTTCTGCGTTTTCGATCGACCGCAGGAGAAGAAAGAGCAAGAGAAGATATGCAATCTGAACACAAACAGCCGTCATTTCTTGCCCATATTAAATGAGCTGGAACGGCTAGCTGAACGCTCGAAAGAGACTATGAGACACAGGGATTTCCAAGAGTTTGTGGATTTTGTTCGGCGTGTTTCACGCAACCGGCACTGCGTGAAGGATACCTTACTTGCTACCCAGGCGTGGCACTTTATCTCGGATCTTCCAGAGTTTACAATCTGCGAAGAGTGCTATGAAGAAGTTGTATGGCCTCTCAGGGATCGACCCGTTGCAAGAGACGTGTCCAAGACACTCAAACTTGTTCCCGTCTTGCGCAAAAACTCTTCACTTCGGGGAACAAGTTGCCAACTCTACAGTGACCGCATGAGACGAATCTTTCATGATGCAGTGAACCGGAATGACTTCGAGAGCTTGAAGTCGGCGGCTAGGTACCGCTATAACATGGAGCATCGACTGCAGGAGATGCACAAACTGTACGAAATGGATTTGCAAGCCGGTATTGATCGGAGGCTAGAGATGGAGAAGAATGTCTCCATCTGGAAGTCTATTGAATAATGATTTGATGCGAGCAACGGATTCATGACTTGGGGTATGTGGGAAAAGTAGGGCAAAGGCTTCGGATTCGGTTGCTGGAAGCAACCATGGGCAGCTAAAAGCTGGATATGAACAACAATACCATTAATCGTTTGGGAACATCAAGACTCCTCTATCCGGGATTGAGACTGTATTCCTTGGTGACCATCTGTGGATCCCATTGTCTATGAGGTACTCGGTACAGTGCATAAATGCATAGGTACCGAGTACATTAAATCATTCCCAAGTAGCCTTGCACGTGATATTCATTGATATTCTCGGTTGACCTTCCCTTGTCTGTTGCCCGCAGGTTCCCCAAGCTGCGGCCTTTTGCTGCATGATGAGCTCGTCCTCCATTTACCTTCCCGCGACTGCAACACATTCAATCACCTTTCAAGCTTTCCTAGATTGGCGGGGGTTCAAGATGAGCCTCATCTACCCTGCAGGTGGCGCCGTTGCCGCATTGGGAGTTGTTGGCCTTTGTAAGATTGTCGACTGATTCTCTGCCATCAGAACCCGTCGCTAACGAGTCGCTTCCCAGATATGCTCTTCAATGGCGAGGGCGAACAATTCAATGTAGGCTGCTGACTGCGCAAACTACTCACCCAACGTGTAACAAAGGACTGACTCATGAGACCACAGGTTGGGCAATTCCTCGAGACAGTGTCCCCCTACGTATGGGCAGATCTCGGTATTGGTCTTTGTATAGGTCTATCGGTCGTTGGTGCGGCATGGTAAGTCCTACAGGGACCTTTCTTACTGCTTTGCCTCTTGTTATTCCCTCGTACACCGAAGGGAAGTCTAGTTTCTTCTACCACGATTGCTAACCCTCGTCTCTTACCTAGGGGCATCTTCATCACCGGCACATCTATTCTCGGCGGCGGCGTAAAAGCTCCACGAATACGGACGAAGAATCTCATCTCGATCATCTTCTGCGAAGTCGTGGCGATATACGGCGTCATCATGTCCATCGTCTTTTCCTCCAAAATCAACATGGTACCTGAAGAATCACTATACACGGGACCGAATTACTACACTGGTTACGCCCTATTTTGGGCTGGAGTGACGGTGGGGATGTGTAACTTGATCTGTGGTGTGAGCGTCGGAATCAATGGGAGTAGTGCGGCTCTCGCCGATGCAGCTGATGCGAGCATGTTTGTGAAGGTATTGGTGATTGAAATCTTTTCGAGTGTGTTGGGGTTGTTTGGATTGATTATTGGGTTGTTGGTAAGTTCAAAGGCTGCCGAGTTTGAGTGACCGCTGGGCTACGTGGTGGCGAGTGAACATGGCAGCACAAAGCTCCGACGAGGTACTCAGAGAAGCAGGGGATTTCCTGCGCTGCCACGGCAAAGTATAATTTGGACAAGAGCAGGGCTTGCGCAGGTGGGCGAAACGAGGCTCTCGGCAAAGGTTGAAGCTGCTGTCGCAGATTGAGATAACTGCATCACATTGGCTGGATGGGGAATGCTGGGATGATATTTGCACAATTCCAGGCTAGACTCTGTATATTTACGCTCCGGGAAGGCATTGTTCTGGGGGCGTTCAAGGCTGAACGTTCAAGCGACCGTGGAGAGGCAGTGTTATGAGGACGGTTGACAAACGATGAGATGGGTTTTCGAATTTTAAAGGTAGAGATAAAACCAGCCATGGTCATTCCATGTCCAGTTGCTTCGAAATCAATGAACACAATGGAAGATGGTTGACCACTGTACAAGTATAGCATGTACGAGGTATAGGTGTCGAGATGTGGCTTGAGGCTTGAGGAGAAGCACCGAGGCACCAGATACGGCTTGGTGCAGCCAGTTACATACATACGTCACTGTTTTGTTGGCTTTTTTCGAGTCTCGCCGTTGAACGTCCCAGGCTTCAGCCATGTCATACGACATGACAGGTAAGAGGTTTCTGAAGGACCTCCATTTGACGTTGCTTGCATTCATGGCCCTTCCATTTCTTTAGTTTCATTCTGGACAGGTGACTGTTTTCAGATGCATTGTTGGAGCGCAGTAATTTGAATCAGACCATGTTGCATGTTTTCAGGAATTAACCAACTCGACATACATGCAACTGTTTCCACTACAATGGCCCAGCCCGTCCATACGCTGGGACCTACCTGTGCCTTCTATGAGGATGACCCGGATGATAATTCCAGCGATGGACTAACACCGCCAAGGGTCAAAGCACAGTTCTTCTACGTCTCGTCGCTCCCAATCGATGATCCTCTCTCTCCGCTGCCGCCAGTCTCCACGGACAAGGCTACCGATCTCCCTCCTCAACCATTTTCCGTCCGAGACAATGCCGCCCTGGAAGAGGCATGGCAGACCTTTCAGAAGGGTAATGGAGGAGTTGAAGGTGAACAAGGAGGGAGTAGGAAGAGGGGGTTTGCGCAAGGAATATTCTCGTTTTCGCAGCTCCGAGATGCACAGGACGCCATGGGGGAATCTCAAGCAACAAAGTCTGGCTCGTCTAGGACCAGAGGCATTTCGCGTGGCCGTCCGAAGGCACCCCCAAAATCACCTTCTTCGGGATCTGAGGTCATGCTGGAACATGCACACAATGGTTCGAAACGCGACGCTCCACCGGTTGATGCTGAAGAGTTGCGGGAGAATAGCCAGCTTCAACAACAACCCAGCAAAGACTCGACCAAACACAAGAGGCGATTTTCGCCCTTTCATCGCCGACACAAAGAAGGAAAGGACGGCCAAGATACTCTTCCCAGGCCTGCTAACCTTGACGAGACTGGAACGCAACCCTCACTGGACCCTTCCTCTGACATCAGTGGTCGACCATTTGCACGGGCGCCTAGCGGGCGCAATATCAATTCTGCGCTGACCTTTGAACCTGGTGAAAGCTATTCGGATGGGTCGGAGGCAGAATCCAGAAGTCGTTCTCGGGGCTCTGGTCGACGGCGAAAGAAGGATAAGGACAATGAGAAGGCTTATGTCCCTGTGGGCGTGTCTCGTCTGCACTTGGTCGAATTGCCTGATCTTGTCATGAAACCGATCTATTGGTCCCCCATCAACGACACATCCAACGTGATCCGGGCTACTTGGTTCTACAAAGACAGCATGTTACCTGTTCCAGCTGATGTGGCGAATCGTCTGGAAGTCGGTTACGAATATATAAAACCCTTTGGTCCTGCTTACCAAGAAGAGCTACAGGCTTGTATTGACAATGGTGCTTCGGCGGAAATGAAGGTGGTGTACAAGCTGTGGCCTAACGAGCCGAAATCGAGCCGGCCTTCCACTGCTATGGACATGAAAGAAAGCAATGAAAACGACAGGCAGCGGAAGGGGAGCAAAGATTTACCAGAAATCATCCAGAATGCTGCTGCAGACCCTCGGAACACGCCAGACAAACGGCTTTTTGCGACCCATAGCGTCATCTACACGGATACTCGGAATGCTCAGATATTAAAGCCCAATCTGCTTCCCTCTATCACACAAAATCGCCGACCCTTGAGCTCCCTTCGGAAAGGGCGACAGATTGGTGTAGCAGTTGTGCGTGGGTTTGACCGCAAAGCGTGGCTGAAGATCCACCCCGACCCCAAAATGGATGTTAAAGCTGCTCATGCGAAGGTTGGAGCCTATATGTCTCAGTCAGGGGACGCTACCACTCGAGGACGACGAATGTCATGTGCAGCTTGCGAACATGACAGCAAAGCACCGAAGGTTACTGACCTTGTCTTTGTCATTCACGGTATTGGGCAAAAGCTATCGGAAAGAGTCGACAGTTTCCATTTCACTCACGCCGTAAATGGTCTTCGGCGGGAATTTAATGTTGAACTAGCGAGCGAAGTTGTCAAAGGGAATCTGAGGCATGGAACGGGCATTATGGTTCTCCCCGTGAACTGGCGATTGACGGTCTCATTCGACGAGGACGTCAAGGCTGCCCCTGAAGGCACCGAGAATAAATACGCCTTGAAGGACATCACTCCTGATACTCTCCCTGCGGTCCGGTCCATCATCAGCGATGTAATGCTGGATATCCCCTACTATATGTCGCACCACAAGGAAAAGATGACCTCGGCGGTCATTAGGGAGGCCAACCGAGTCTACCGACTATGGTGTCGCAATAACCCAGGGTTTGAAGACTATGGCAGGGTGCACCTGGTTGCCCATTCCCTCGGCTCTGTCATGGCTATGGAGATTCTCAGTCAACAACCTACTCGACTTGGCAAGGACATCAAATTTGATCCCAAAAGGCCAAGTGAGAAGATCTTCGAGTTTGACACAACCAACATCTTCTCCTGCGGAAGTCCTTCAGGTTTCTTCCTGCTTCTTCACAACGCCAATCTAATCCCGCGAAAAGGCAGGGGGAAACCCGGTATCAAAGGAGACGATCGTCAGCCGGGGATAGCTAGCGAAGCAAAATATGGATGCCTTGCAGTCGACAATATCTATAATATTGTCCACAGAAACGATCCAATCTCCTACCTCCAGAATGCATCCGTGGATGAACTGTATGCAAAGTCCATCCAGCCGGCAGTTATCCCCAGTGCCAGTGTCGGCTTCATGACACGTATCGGTCACAGCCTCCGGTGGGCGTCGGGAAGTACGGGTGATCCGTACTCTGCCATTGCATCGCCTGCCCGCCCACAACTTACGCAAATGCCTAGCACAGTGGAATTGGAGACACATAATTTCACCCGCGAAGAGGTTGCAGAGAAACGCATGTACCTGCTCAACGACAATGGGCAGATTGATTGGTTCCTGTCAGCGGGCGCCGGTCCTTTGGAATTCCAATATTTGAACATGCTCAGCGCACACAGCAGCTACTGGATTTTGCAGGACTTTGTCCGGTTTTTAGTTGTGGAGATTGGGAGAGAGCCAGGGAGAAGTCATACATTACCGGCGCTTCGGGCGGTGAAGAGGCGTGAGTATAAGAGAGGGGATATTCCTTGACTTTGGTGTTGCTTTGCTCCACGGTTTATTGGAAGGAGTTTCGCGTGTTACGCTTTGTGTGGCGTTGATCAAAGCACGGTTGGTTTGACTCTCCAGGGCGCTGCGGAATACAGACCACAGCATCGATCAGAAGGACCTGGCTAGAGGCGGCTAGAGAAGCATAAAAGACTTAGACCAATGGGTCAGGTGTGTGCGTGTCACGGCGTGTTATTGTTATGACATTGATACCCCCTCTGTGCATTCTGGTGGATATAGACAGGCTGGGTACTTGAGGTACTCAGTTATACCGGCGAACACAAGAAAGACCTTCTGCCTTTCCCGTCAATACATATATGTGTGTATGTGCCTGTGCCTGTGCGGATGTGATCATGTTATCTTGGTAT
>WJFF01000008.1:13919-24687 GCA_011800825.1 Fonsecaea pugnacius | reverse complement strand
CTTGGGATTCGATGGACGTCTCTAAAAAGTTGGAGAGAGGATGGGAGAGTGTGAGAGGTTCGAGGTGAGCTGTGTTGCGAGTGCGAGCTGTTGTTCTAACAGGAGTCTATGAGTCGAGTCGAATTGATGGTGGTGAAGGTGGGTGCAGTTTTGTTACGGGCGCAATCGAGTGCGATACTCGTACATGCGCATGTCAACATTTGACTTCAATGCAGTTTCGCCCAAGATATCATCATCAGGGGCACCACGTCCACTCCACCACTGCCCTACCTACACTCCACTAGGGAGTTTGAAACACGGCCGTACCAGCCGCTTGTAACTGATGCTAAACGACCGACTACGGAGAACCTCGTGCAGTGTTTGGAGGCTGCTGATGATGAGGGCTGCATGTCCGCAACTTGTTCTTGTCCCCCGGCGCTAAAGGCCTCCGTCAAGATAAACCCGACTGAAGCTTCTCCTTAGGGCAACCCACTGCCCCTTTTCCTCCCCCCCGGAGGCTCCAAAGGTAAAATGAAGCTTTATTAAAACTGTACCGAGTACCTCGTATAGGTACCAGTAAACTAAAAGGTGGCGGCGGGCCTGAAGGGGCAGCAAACGACCCCTCCGTCCTTCGTCTTACCCTGGACTGGGCATGTAGTACGAGGCTGCTCACTTCATTGCAAAAATATATAGCTCAGTTACACAGTACGACGGCGAAGGACGAGAAGGAGGGGATAGAGAACCTCCCACCCTCTCACACTTCCTCGACCGCTGTCGTCCCTCCCCTTGATCGCCCAACAGTTCGACCTTTGGAAAACATCAATCATGCCAAAGCGTCACTTGCAAGTCGGCATCGTCGGGGCCGGCATCGCAGGCTTGTCCGCTGCCATCGCCCTCTCCCACTCGGGCCACTCTGTCTCGCTGTACGAGAAATCCCGATTTCGCAACGAAACGGGCGCGGCCATCATCATTGGACCCAACGGCACCAGGATCCTGTCGAAATGGGGCTTCGACTTTGTCCAGGCCGGCAGCCTGGATTACAGCCAGATGCGCCGTGTCAGGGCCGACACGGTCGAGGTCGACTCGGAGGAGTTCTTCACCGACATCAAGGAGCAGTACGGCGACAGGTGGCTGCTTTTCCACCGTGCCGATCTCCACGCTGGCCTGAAAGCGTTGGTGGAAGCGTGCCAGCCCCAACCACCCCAGATCAACTTGGGCGTGCAGGTCGTCGATGTCGACGTCGACACCGGTCTCCTCAAGCTGGCCACGGGCGAGGAAGTCAAGAAGGACCTGGTCGTCATCGCCGACGGCGCCCACAGCGAACTCATCGCCAAAGTCATTGGCCGTCCTTACCCCGTGAGCAAGTCGCCCATGTCCATGTACCGCTTCCTGCAACCCTTTGACAAGGTCCTGGCGCACCCCGAGGCCGGCAAATTCTACCAGAACCAACCACCAGGTTTCACCACCTTCTACAAGACAGAGGTGGGTCGGCCGGGTTTGCTCCTCAACACCTACCCCTGCCGTGGAGGAGAGTTGCTGTACGTGGCGCTCGTGCACCCGACCAAACCCAAGGAGAAAGGCATTGAGGGCTGGGACTCGCCCGCTGACCTGGCCGACGTGCTGGCCGACGCCAAGGGGTTCCATCCAGCCGTACAGGCCGTGTGCGAGGGCGCCACCGACATCAAAGTCTACACGCAAATGTGGCGCGACCCGATTGAGAATTTCTCCCGCGGCAAGGCCGTCCTGATCGGCGACGCCGGCCATTTGATGCTTCCCACCCACGGCCAGGGCGCGTCCATGGCCCTGGAAGACGCCCGGGCGCTGCAGGTCCTCTTCCAAAATGTCGACGACGCGCCCGACGCCGTGCAATCCAAGCTCCAGCTGTTCGGCAAGCTGCGGCTGCCCCGCGTCAGTGCCGTCCAGACCATGTCCAACAAGATGATGGGCCCGCTGGACAAGATGGTCGCAGAAGTCCAGAGGTACTATACGGGTCCCATCCCCGGTCCCAAGGCAAAGACTTTTTCCAAGGAGTACAACGATTTTTTCTTCCTGTATGATGTTGAGAACGAAGCGAGCAAAATTATTAGTGAATGAAATGAAATGATGAAGCCCAAGAAGAAAAAAAAAGGGGGTATTAGATTAAGACGGCACCGTCATCTGGATGGTCCAGGGCTAGATAGATTGGCCCTTGCGCATAATAATAGAAACTTCCCTGGAACCCACGTGAAAGGGCGAAGTGTAAACCTTACAGAAAACACTCGAACCAGAAATCCTTCTCGAAGATCCTGCCTGGCCTGATTTTTCCGTCCACGCGTGGTAACGACCAACACGACATACCATGCCTAGAAGGCCTGGTGATGTTCCGCCTCTTTTCCCTGTGGTGTTGGCTCTGCATGTCTTGCAAATAGCCTCCTTAGGCCCTTGTTGACGATGAGATCCACGATTCGCGCAGGGCCTTTGGCGAGGCTGACGATGCTGAACCGTCTCACGCGGAAGAGGTAGTACAGACCAATACAGGCAAAGATCTGATGGCAGAACAAAACCACGGGTCAGCACAAGAGCGTCTTGTAGAAATATGTCTTCTTGTCATTCCGCAGCAAGGGGGGAAAGAGAACTCACGTTGAAGATTATATAGGAAAACCCAATGCCAAAGTTCCGCCACCTGTCGCTGGGGTAGATCTTGCTCGCGGCTAAGAACTGGTCCGCTGATGTGAGTGGGCAATACTGACACTGACTCGTCGCGTTGGGGTTGTACAATTGCCCCGGCGCCCCACGGTCAAAGTACGCAGCCAGGTACTGCGCGCAGGTTTGACCGGACGGCGGGTCGAACTTGGCCAGCTCATTCTGGGCGCAGTGGACAAGGCGACCTCGAAGACCGGTCCCTGCCCAGCCGGAGATGAGGTAGGTCATGGGTGACACTCGATCTGGGGGTCATACTTTAGCCTCTGGACGAACAGTCGGGATAGGGGTACAGAAACATACACATAAAGATCCAAAAGCCTGGCAATGCAGTCGGGCTCTGCAAGACACCGTTGAAAGTGAGCATCATACTAAACAATAGCGTGGCGATATTTCCCGCCGTTTCCGCGTCGGGCATGGCAGCAATGATCATGTGGGAAAACGTGCTTGTGAAGACCATGAATTGGATCACGAAAAGCAGCATCAACCCTCTCGTTTCGTTGTCCTGGTTCTTGCCAAAGACAGCAAAGTACCACGAGACCCACATGACGATGGCCAGGACTATTTGGTACGGGATTTCGACGACAATGTTGGCAACCAGGAAGGCAATCCATGAATATGCCTTGGATGGACGTTCCCGGACTTCGTAGAGAGATCTCTGAATGACAAACCGAGGCATAATTTGTTGCACGAGCGATGAAAAGATCCTGCAAATGTTCAATATCAGTAGAATCAGTGTCGGGGCCTAGAATTCAACTAACGTGACAAGCATAAAAATGGCGAAGATGGTGTTCTGTAAACCCGTCGAGGTAGTGTTTTGCTTGTAGAACGAAAAGCCGATGAACAATGCAGACATGATCCCCAAAAGAAACCTGGAGTGCACGTCAGTCTCGGTGGATCGGTTCAGTGATACAGTCCCAAACATACTTGCCGCTGATATAAGATGGCGTTCTCCAATATTGTTGAAACACTCGATGAGTGACATGGTAGATCTGAGCAGTAAGTGGCATAGCAAATTCGGACGTCGATGATGCATCTCCTGTAGGCGCCGGATGCTGAGCGTGTTGGATTCGATCCAGCTCTGCCTGCACCTCTTCAGCTTCAGGCGTCGTCTTCCACACTTCGCTCCAGTCCCGATCAGACTTCTTCCCGCAGATATCGAGCATATATTCGGCAGGGTTCGCATCGTCATCGCACCTGGGAGCACCGTTCCTCTCAAAGTAATCCAACAACGTTTTGGAATTGTTGCCAATGTCGCCGAAATAGATTGTCTTGCCTCCCTTCATCAGGAACAGCAGACGGTCAAACTCTTGAAACAAGATCGCGGATGGCTGATGGATAGTACAAAGAATTGCTTGCCCGGAGTCGGCGAGCTTGCGAAGGAAGGCCACAATCGACCACGAACTCTGGGAATCTAGCCCTGAGGTGGGTTCATCGAGGAAAATGAGGAGTGCTGGTTTTGCTGCAAGTTCAACGCCGATCGTCAGGAGTTTACGTTGTTCGACATTGAGACCTTCTCCTGGGTTCCCAACAATAGCCTCCGCAAAATCTTGCATGTTGAGCATTTTGATAACTTCTTCGACAAAGTCGTCCTTCTCTTTCTTGGTGACCGATTTCGGTTGGCGAAGGTAGGCAGAAAATCGAAGAGCTTCTCGGACAGTGGTGGTCTCAAGGTGGAGGTCTTGTTGCTGCACATAACCTGTCTTACGCTGAAAAGAACGATCGAGGGGCTTGCCGTTCACAAGCTGCCATGAAAAGAACGTCAAAAGGCCGATCTAAAGACAGTTGAGATGACTGAGAAACTTACCATATCACCTGTCAATACGCCAATCTTGATTCTTTGCGCCAGGGCATCCAACAAGGTGGTCTTGCCGGCTCCTGAAGTCCCCATGAGAGCAGTTAAGGTGCCAGGTTTGACCCATCCCGAAACGCCGTCAAGTAGTCTTCGAGGCTCACCCTTTATTTTGATGTCAAGAGTCACATTCCGCCAGGTGAAGAGATCTTTCTGCGCAGGCAAAGCTTTGACTTCGTCTGCTTGCTTCTCGTGGACCGGGTTGACCGAGTTCATTCCCTTTTCATCAGCTTGTATTCGCTCCTCGTCATGCTTGCCGCCTAACAAGTATGATGGGACATGCCCTCTTCTGAAGACCAAGAATTCCGCCGTCGAGGTTGTGTCGGAATTGAGTTCGGTCGCGATAAAGTAGATTGTGAAGAAGAATATCATAAAGGCAAAGAGAAAGCCGAGATTGCGCCAGATGTGACTATATGAATAGCCATAGGACGACTTTACCCACGAATCTCCTGAAACGGTGGTTTCACCTGCCACAGCGCCAGCGATAGCGCATTGAAAATGGTCGCCGGTGCCGTAAGGTGGAACTAAGCTGGTAGGAGCACATGGAAACTCCCGCCCGTGAACTTCATTGACAAGGAGTGCTTCGAATGCATAGGCAATTGGGTTGATCCAGGAGGTCCATTTGAACCACGGATGCATAAAGGAACGCTGCATGGTAAAGCCGGTGTCTGACATGTCATTAGCATGGGAGGGTTGCATCAAGACAAACACGGAGAGGCACTTACAAATGACGATCCAGAGGATCATGACGCCAGCAATGGCCAAAGCGGCTGAAATGGTTTTCGTGACCGCTGCCGTGGTTCGAAAGATGGCAGACATGGTCAACATGGCCATGAAGTTGAAGAGGAAGAAGATGAAGAAATTCGACGCCTCGTACCTCAACCCCGCCAGGAAATACAGTATGATGTTGAATACGGTAGTTGTGCAGAATTTAATGGGTAAATCGGCCACAATACCTGCAACAGCCTCCGTGAACGGGTGGTAGAAGGCATACGACTTGTGTTTGGCGACAATGGGCCTTTGGCTGTACAAAGTGTTGATCTCAACAATAGACTGCAGAGCACTGAGCAAGACAGCAAAGAAGAGAACAGAGCCTTTGGCGAAGAAGCTGCCTGTAGAGACCGGAGTGCCAAAGAAGATAGACCCTATGATTAGTGCTTGTGCGATTTGACTGAAGATGACGGCGCTTGAATTTGGCATTAGCTTCGTAGGAAACTGGGAGGCCGTAAACACGACTCACATAGTTGACGCCTTGTCGTTCCAGAGTCTCTGATATGCTCGAGTCACGCAAAGGCGAACCTGCATGGGAATGCTGATCACATATGGCGATTTTGGGCGCACATGATCGGATTGCATCTGCTGATGCGACTCTCTGAATGTCTGGAGAGCTTCTTCCCCATCGGCCTCAACTTCTGCGTGTTCGGCTTCCTCTCGAGATGCCTTGTACTGGGCGCTCTCCAGCCAGTACTTTTCAAATTCCGTAGCCGTACGGGGAACCTTGTTCTCGAACCCTTCTCTGGGTCGTCTTTCGTTTGGATTTGTAACGGACCTAGTGTGACGTCCTCAGTCAATGCGCCTGATGCGCCAGTTTATGGAGGCTGGAAATAACACTCACGTCAAAAAGTCGCCTGTGGTCTGTCGAGGAGGACAATACCAGCCCATTTCTTCGAAATAGGCCCGAGCTTCACCACAAGGTCCAAAGTAAATCTGTCTCCCTTCGTAGAGGACGATTGCCTTGTCGCATAGGTCATAGATAGCTTGTGAAGCCTGGTAAATGGCGATGAGGGAAGTGAGACCAACGTAGTCTGCAGCGATTCGAAGCGAGCGAACGAATTCGAGGGCAGTCTGCGAGTCAAGCCCACGGGTAGAATTATCCCACGCCGCAATAGGCGAACCTGTCAAGAGATAATGGGTATAGTTCTTTGGTCCATTTCGAATCCAACTCACCTGCTAGAGCCATCTCGGCGATGCTGACACGCTTGCGCTCTCCGCCGCTGACACCACGTACGAAATCATCTCCAACCTTGGTGTTACGGGTGTGTGCTGGGTGTACAGATCAGTCGCAAGTCTTCAATAGACCTTTTGTATTCCGGTAACTTACACAAGCCGAAGATGTTCATCATGACAGACGCCATGTATTTGGCCCATTCTTCTCGGGGAAAGTCAAGAACTCTGTTGGATGGAGTACGGCAGGCGGCTGCAAAGTTGAGCGTCTCCCCCACCGTCAAATGAGGAAAATGCTTTTCATTCTCTTGGTTGTATATTGCCTCGCCTTTGAACTCTTTGATGAAAAGTTCCCGCGATATTCCACTATAAGTGATTGTGGAATCGTCCGAGAGCTGTAGACCTTGGAGCTCGCCGCAAATGGTTTTGAGGAACGTGGAACAACCACTCCCTGGTCGCCCCAGGACAATCAGCAACTCTCCACTGTTAACATGCCCGTTGAAATTGCGTAATATCTGTTTCTCGGCAGGATGCTGGAAAAGCTCGCGAATGCGGAACGGTTGCATAAAGATGGAGCCCACGTTTTGCTGGAGTACTAGAGCGGACCCTTTCCCAAAAACACTGAGATTCTTGAAAGTGAAGCCAGATCTCCGTAATTTGATGTTTTGTTGCTCGAGAAGTTGTAGAAACTTGCGGATCCAGAGGTAAAAGTTGAATGCGGGATTGTTCGGATCGAATTCGGGGGACTCAATGCCCATGCCTGCGACAGTGTCCTGTCTTTGCAGTCCATCGCTAGTAATGGTGCGAGTTCGAACTCCGGACAGGATAGTTGCAATTCTCACAAGCTCATCTTGGTTTGCTGGTTCTTCGTCGTCGAAGCGATAGTCATCTGTGTCTCTTGTTCTTCGCGTTCGGATTGGCTCGAATCTCGGACCTTCAGAACTGCTCGTTGTCACCTGGCGCTCCAGAGAGTCGCGGGTTGGCGAAGGAACGCGTGCTTCGTCTTCTGAGCCCATGATGATACCTGGAGTGTTCGGTTGTCGGAAGGAATACAATTTGATAAGTAGATAAAGCTGTCAGAAAGATCCAAAGGCTCCGAAGGCCCCGGTTTTTGACTGCTTCGAAATGAGATCTGTTACCCCAAAGGCGTCACCCATACAAGAAATGCTAGATAGACAGCGACTGAGACATTTCATAAAGGTTGTCGATGCTGTAGCAGTAATAATCAAATGGGGGAATAGTGTGAAATGAAGAATGAACCCGTCAAGGGACGGACTTCAACCATGCTCCGGACTCTGATGTCAAATGCAGAAGGGAGGCCTCATTGGAGAAGGTATGTAGCATTTCTCGGCTTCTGGAGCGAAGTACGAGGATGGAGTGAAATCCATGCATAAGTCGCTGGGATTCTCGAGACCCAAGAACTCGCCCAGGCCGGGGTTTGCGGAAGTCTCTCTATGGCTTTTGGAAATCCCGCTTCAAGAACCAATTCGGGAAGGGAAACCCTTATCCCCACCATTATCCATGCGCTAGGAACATATCAGTCGATAGTATTGACATATCCACCATATTAAATTATGAAGCGCTGATCCTAGAGCATGTTTCAATGCCAGGCACAGGAAACTGTATTGGTGGGGTTATTGACCTTGCCCGGCAAAACAACACCACAGGAGACAACCCAATTGGAGAGATCGGCGCTTGTAGGATCAAAGCACAGGGAAAACTCCGGGACACTGGAGGCCTCGTATGTACGGGCCACGGAGCAACTGTTCATTCTTCATGGGCACCTAAAGGCACTGCTAATAGACCCCAAATTGCGACGGGACTGGCCTTGGGAGGAGACTTGGGACGTCGTGTTTGTTACTTAAGGCCTTACATAATGATGCTGCAAGGGTCGGCCGCTTCCTGAAAGGGCCCATTGGCAAGGATTCAGCTGTGTCAGCATTGTTTAGCGTCGCTTACTGCGCTGCAGCAGGAACAAGAAGATTGCGCATAGGCTGCAAAGATCTTAAACCGTCGGGCAGCGACTCATAGCCAAGGCATAGCAGATGGCAATTCGCTTGTGCGCCGGGCACCAAGGATGGAGTTCCAAAGCGCAGGATGACCAGCGTTTGAGTTATGCCAAGCCGCCACTTCCGAATCCGGTGGCGGGGCGGAAACCTCGTCGCTGTCAGCCGCTTGCAGCAGCTCGCATCGTAAAACAGTTCTCACTCTACCATCAGATACTCGTCGATACGAAATACGGATCCCGGCCGCCACCAAAACTAATCCTATCGCCCTCTTCCTCGGGACACGATGATCAAATGTCGTTGCCTGGTCTTGGCCTAGAAGAGCCAGAAGAGGTTCACACTGTCGAGGCCACCCAACACGACCTTGCAAAGGAGACGGAATGGCGTTTCGAGGTGGCCGTGGGCAAATATGTCCAAGTCAAAGTGAGTCCAGCTATGTCTCAGGCCACTGCTGAGCCTTGTCTAATGCACGGATCTTGCAGCTGTTGACGGGCTCCGCTGAGCTGTTTGGGACTGAAATTGTGCTCGGGAACACCTACACCTTTACCGGCACAAAGGCTGCCATCTACACTTGGAATGGCTGCTCGTTCCAGGTCAGCGGCGATGCCCTTCAAAGCGAGTATGTCGCTGAAGAAACTCCTATGAGCGAGTACATCAATACCCACTTCAGTCTCGAGCACCTGCGTAGTCAGGTTCAAGGCACCGGGCGCGAAGGACCCCGAGTCTTGATCTTGGGGCCTGAGGATGCCGGCAAAACCTCTCTTGCAAAAATTCTCACTGGTTATGCTTCTCGTTCTGCACGATCCCCAGTCGTGGTCAATCTGGACGTCAAGGAAGGTGTTATGAGCATTCCCGGCACCCTCACGGCCACTGTCTTCAAAACCTTGATGGACGTTGAAGAAGGATGGGGAACTGCGCCAATGTCTGGCCCCAACGGGGTCATCCCCGTCAAATTGCCCCTCGTCTACTTTTTCGGAAGTTCGAAACCAGAGGAAAAAGAAGGCAAGGTCTACAAAGCTCAGATCAACCGGTTAGCTCTCGCAGTGGCGGGGCGTAGAGCTCAAGACCCCGAAGCTAGAGAAAGTGGCATTATTATCGACACGCCGGGAAGTTTGACGACGATGAAGTCTGGGAATACTGTGGGCTACGACATTATTCAGGACATTGTTTCTGAATTTGCTGTGTCAGCCATCATCTGTATGGGTTCGGAGAGACTCTACAGTGACATGGTCAAGAAATTCGACGGACAACCCACCGCATTCCGACCCTCATCATCGACCACCACTGCCGCATCCGCGACGCCCGAGACAATCTCTGTCATCAAACTTGCCAAATCGGGCGGCTGCGTCGATCGCGATGAAGCATTCATGACCGCCTTCCGCGCGGCACAAATCAAGACATATTTCTACGGCAACCCGCGCCTGAGCAACGGGATTGCTCTCCAACCTCGCCATCAACAAGTAGACTTCTCTACGTTGACCGTCTGGCGCCGCATCGGAACCACTCCTGACCCTTCAGCAGTCAATGTGGACGAGGACGACGAAGACTCGTTCCTGCCTGGGGGTGCGGACGATGACGCTGATGACACATTCCCTTCTTCTACGTCAAAGGTGCCGCTGCCCCCATCTCAGATCTTCGAACGCGTGACTAGCCCGATCGCGGCGATGCGAAGTTCCGTCCTCGCCGTCATGAACTGCGACGGAGAAGCCGACCAAGAAGTTATTCGCGACAGCACTGTGATGGGATTTCTCTATGTCACAGACACTGATGAGGCAAGAGGGCGAATTAGTCTCTTGAGTCCTGTTGCAGGGCGCGTACCGAACCGGGCGATTGTGTGGGCGGGTTGGCCAGAAAGTGTCATCGGGTTGGAAAGGACCTGACCCAGAACAGTGGCCTCAACATTCAAGGACAGAGTCGTCACCTGGCAGGATTGAGCCACCGCATCGAGCGCAGACCAAAAAAAAAACTAACAGGAAAATTAGAGAAAATCCAGGATAGAAAATCAAAATTTTGCGGGATAGAGGCAACCTCAATTTTTGATATAGGATAGGTCGCCTGTTTTCCTGTACAGTACCCTTATTGACATTCGGTTATCAGCTGTCTAACTATTTTCCTAACAATCGAGATAGTATATCGGTAGACGAGAATCGCCTGCGCCCTCCTCGCCTTAGTCTCCCTTGACCAAATCCCGCAGAATCCGCAGCAGACTCCGGATGCCCGTAAGGACATTCTGGTCCGGACCGTCGCCGGGCGTCCACTTCGCGTGGGCAAAGTCGATGAGGCGCACTTCGTGGACCTTGTGCGGCCG
>WJFF01000008.1:0-10394 GCA_011800825.1 Fonsecaea pugnacius | reverse complement strand
AATGAGGGTAGGAATATGGAAGATAGAGGAAAGAGTGTGTGAGTCGTGCGAGTCGTGCGAGTCGTGCGTGGCTTCTGGCGAAGCGGTTGGTGCATACTAAGTGATGGCACCAAGGGCAACATGTTGATTGATGACCATTACCATGGCTCATCCTTCCAGATGAAGACCCCCGAGACTCAGTGTGAATGTGGTAGACACTCAGTGTCGAACCGAACCATGACGACCCTTGTCGCGAATACTCTCTTCCACTTCTTGATATAGGTCAACCAGTTCCTTCATCATTCTTCTCATCACATTCGACATCTCTGAGCAGCGAGCAAGAGAAATTCACAGTAGTGGGAAGATATATTTTATGTATATGTATAATATCTCTTACCACCATACACACTAGTACAAACACATTGCACGCAACGCACCAACTATTGGAGCTGCTGCTCACCGCCATGCCCGGACATTCTCCTTGCTCGTCGAGCCCGAATCAGCCGTCGATCCATAAATCCATTGTTCATGACAGAAAAGAAAAACTTGGGGCGGCGCCAGCTTCCAGATTTTCTCTTCAATGTCGCCGAATCCCATTTCCATTCCAAGATGAGGAGCCGCATCCCAAATGTCCAATTCCTGCGTAATACGAAACTTTTCTTGACCGGCTTTCCAGTCCCTTAAGATTTTGCATCTCTCCGTCTTGCCGCGGAGCTTCGTGGCCAGTCTGTCAGTCAATCAGCCCAAATTCTAACTCAACCGGTGCAACACCTTCTTGCCCAGCATCAACACACTCTTTCTTTTGTTGGTCTCCGCGTCACTGTCTGTGCCCAACGGGGCGACACCTCCATTGGCAGCACCGACGATACTCCCTGGAGACCCTTCATCGTTTCCACTGGTGTCTCTTTCCCTCTCCTTTGTGCTAGGAGTATGGCTGCCGTGGCTGTCACTTCTCTCCCGGTGTGAATGGCTCTCACTCTTGATCAGTGAAAGTCCACTAAAATGCACTCTCCCCTTAACCGTGTCTCCAGAGAAATGCCTCCCAATTGTGTCCTTCAGTAGACTTCTGCCTGGAGCTTGTGGAGACGAAGGTGTATTGTTGGAGCTGTTAAGATTCGGGTTGGAGCTTGATGCAGAGCTCGGATGTGCAGATCGTGGTCGTGAGAAAAATGAGGCGCTGTTACCGATGGTTCCATTTCCACCAACGCCTCCGCCGGCAGAGCCAGGGATTGAACGTGGCGCAGCCGATGCGAGGGTCCCAGCACCAGCAGCCGCGATAGTTGGTAGGTTGATGCTCGACGACCATGAGCCACTTCGCAGGAGGGGGCTAGGCCCATGGAAAGCGCCTCCTTTGGAATGCCCATTTGTTCCGGGTGGTGACTGGAATGATATGCCCGAGGACTCGAAGTCATCGTCCCTCCCATCCTGCGAAAAACTATACAAGCTTGTCGTATCTGACGTCCCCGAAAGTTGTATGGTGACGTCCGAGCTGGGAATGGTGCTTGAATGCGCGATTTCCTTGAGTCGTTCGACCTGCTTTTTATTGGGTCTATGATGCGAGAACTTGTTCCCAATAATCGCTCCGGTGTGGCTAATCAATGCCCTGATCACGTCCTTCTTCAACCTGAGCGCAAGGTCCAAGTTTGACCACGTCTTGTTGCGATATTCGAGCGTCGGCATACGGAACACAAAGTCATGGAGATCCTCAAAATTACGATCGGATTTGCCCTTATACGAGAGGCAGACGACGAAGCTGTTGAGTTTGATGTGAGCCAGCGTCATGTAATTGGAAGCACGAGACATCATTTGGGATAGGTCGTCATTGGCTGTGGCGGCCTTGTCCTTTTTGTCTTTCTTCCCCGCGACACTCCGTTCTTTGCTGCCTGTCCGGTGTATGGGGAAGCGCTTTCTCTCTGTTCCTCCCTCGCTAGAGCCAAGGGCGACAAGACTGGTGGATGACATATCGTGTTTCTTTGCTGATCTCAGACTAGTCGAGGATCCTTTACGTGTGGGTTCCTTGAACACGGACCGAGTCTCAGACTTGTTGAAATGCTTGAAGAATTTGTGGTGATCTGCCGTGAGACCGAGACCTCTGTTTTTGCCATGCAAGGAAGAGGTCGAATCCTTGTGCTTCTCGTCATAATCAAGACCGTAGGTGGGCTTCAGCCTTCGTGCCACAGCACCAGGTGAAGTGTTGCGAGTCTTGTCTGGACCGGGGCTTTGAAGATCCTGCTCCGACATCAACGCACTGTGCGCTTCCACGAATTCTTGATCGTCTCCGTCGTCCGTGGGTTCCATGTTCTTAACCATGAGCGGAGAGAAGTTGCCATTCTCAAAAGCATTTGATCCCACGCCAGGGAAAATATACTCAAAGAGCTTCTTGCCAAGTTCACGTTCAAGCTGCACTTTGAGTGGGAATACGGTGACCTCAAAATGTTCCAAGACGGGAATGCCGGCAATGGCTTCGAGCATGTACCAGTGTACCTGGACCATTTTCTGAACCCCT
Organism: Fonsecaea pugnacius; assembly: GCA_011800825.1. Lineage (NCBI taxonomy): Eukaryota > Fungi > Ascomycota > Eurotiomycetes > Chaetothyriales > Herpotrichiellaceae > Fonsecaea > Fonsecaea pugnacius. The sequence continues at coordinate 7,909 of WJFF01000008.1, read as the reverse complement.
GTCATGCTAGGTCGTCTGTCCCTGTCTGATGCTTCGTAATACGGTCCAATGATTTCCGGGTACAGCGCGTTGGGCAGGAGATTCCAGCCTCTGATGTGTTCCACTTCCAAGGCATTGTGATTGGACCCGTCAGTGTTGTCGACTCGCTCATACGCAGCATTGCCTAGTTGAAACTCTAGGAGCGGTTCGTCTTTCTCCCGCATGAGGTGCCACACAATTTCAGAGGCGCTGAGATACCATCGCAAGAGACCGCTCGATTGAGAAGCTTTCCGGTCCTCGCTCTTTTGTTGAGACGTGTTGATGGCTTTCATAATGAAGAACAATTCATCTTCGCAACTAGCAAGGTCCTTTTCAAGATTGATCCGATCTTGCCAGCCTTGCTTGTCAAGATACTTGGCATGTATCTGGAAATGAAGTTTGATGTCTTCGAGTTGTCGGATGCGTTCTTGGAGGCTTTCAGCCATTTCGGGGGCTCCTCGCAGATCACTGAAGTCGGACGCCAGCATTATCTTCTCCAACCGTTCGCTTCTTGTTTTCTCCAGCGGTTCACTGTATAGCAACAGATCCAAGACGATTATGTACACCGCGTAGTATTGAGTGGAGTCGCACCGAGCACGGACTCGAGGGAAGTCGACCCACAGCTGATCAATTCGGTGTTCTCTGCGTGCTTCAGCATTGGGCTCTCCATTTTCGTTGCTCTCAACCTCCTCATTATATTTCAGTCGAAGGGGATTGTACTTTTCGTATCGGAGGCTTGCAGAAGTCTTCTGAATCACTCTTTGGAAACCAAAAGGTTCTAGATGGAAATCGAACATCGCCTCGAGGGAGACCCAGGGTGGCCACGACGATCCAGGAGTGTTGCCGTACCTGTTACCCGAGTAGAGATGGAGATACCTGGCCAACGTCTTTTGCGTCGCCACAAAGAATTGTGCTCCGTCCATATCAAGTGCGAAGCGACGCTGTACAAGGCCGCTGACGTCGTCCGACATGCGAGACTTATCCATGATGGAGACAACTTTCAGTTGCATCCCTTTTGCAGATATGAGAACGATAGCCTTCGTGTTCTTCTCACTCTGAAGCTGTATCTGAGGAGCGATCAGACGTAGGTGATAGCTGTTCATCGCCTGGAAGTTTTCAGCAATCTTGTCACCAAGATCAGCAGTCGAAGGTCTCCGCTCGATATCGTCATTATCAGTCCCAGATGGTTTTGGATCTTCATCTCCATCTCCTTCATGGACTTGGACAAACCGTTTAACATCATTCAGGAGCTGCTTGATCCGATCTTCCACGACAGAATCTTCATCTTTCTCCTCGCTCGGGGAAATGATACTCGGCGTTGGCGGTACCGGTGGTTGGTTCTTCCTCTCTTGTCTACGGCGCACTTCCTTTGCCTTCGCTTGCTCCTCAACAATGTCGAGGATGAATTTAACGGCACGTCGCGACATGTAGTACACAAAACCTCGGCGTTGGCTGACTTGATGGCTATAACGGAGGATGATGTTTCTCAAGGAATTGTTCCATTTTAACTGAACATTATGGATGATGAAGCGGTTGTTGAAGTCACTCGCGAACTCATCGTGAGGGGCTGAGTACAATCCATCCATATCCATTTGAGGAGTTCCAGGTGTCTGTCCTTCCAGCTCAGGCGTAGGTTTAGTGACGTCTCCGTTGGGTTGAGGGATATTGTCGACATGCTGAGCCTCGCCTGGGTTTGCATGGCCTACCAGACGTCGGAGACCATGTTGTAGGAATCGTCGTTTGCTTTCCAACTCCTTCTGTTGGGCGATGAGGAGCTCATGTTTGTCTCGGACTGCTCGATCATGGTCTCCTTCTCTAACTAAAAGAAGTTCGTGCTCGTTCATAATGCGCACGTGTGTTTGGAGTCTGTCTTCGAGATCATGCAACCTCGTCTCAATGAGGTTCATCTGGACCTTTCTTGGGTCATTGTCACGACCCATGACGCAGAAGTGGGTGTCTTCATCGCCAAATGGACTCGTGCGGGACTCGTCTCCCTGTATGGCGCCCCCATGATCAGTCTGTCGAAAGTAGGTGAAACGCGGTGTGAACGCTAATGGCAAGATCTTGGTTTCCGGATTCGACTCTGCGGGTAACACCCAGTCCAACTCCACAAAGTCATCCATATCGATCCACGACAGGTCTTGATCTGGGATGGTGAATTGGGACAAGTCAATGTTCGCAGGCACTTCTTGTAATGAAGAGAGTGTTTCATCACTTGCATTTTGAATGTCCTCTGCCGTTGTCCCTGCTATGAGTGCGGCGACAGCTCTCAAATCGGCGCGTACGAAGTCAAGTTCGGTTTTATAGATCTTCATGCCGCTGGTTCTCATTTGTTTTGCTCGCACTTTTGCCATGGTATTAAAATACTCGCGGCGTTGGTGCAGGTCGAGCATGAAGCTATCAATCTTGATTTTTAGGCCAGTTGCAGAGACAACATCGGCTTGATAATCTTCCGCATCCTTGTGTTTGTAGACATGCGAGATGAAGAGTGGTGATAGCAGCAGGTTGTATTTGATCGTCGCAAGGTGCCGCCCGAACTTCTTGCTGGTCTTTCCTTGGTCTCTCCAAAGGGAACCTTGTCGGACTGGTAGGGACATCACACCAGAGAAAGTCGACCACCAACTGAAGAAATGAGAAAAGAACTTCGGACTGAGATGGACACTGTTGTAGCTTTCTGAGGGGGCTGAGTCCGCACCAACCCAGTTTTTATCATAAGGTGCAGCAACAGCGAGGGAGAGGTGAACATGATGACTGCGGAAGCCACGGAAGGCATCATAGGAGTCCAAATCGACATCGTGGAGGAAGAGTGGGTTCCGCAATACGACATCATAGTGATGTCTCGATTCTGAGGTACGGTTCCCGTTTGGCAGATCCCGTTCAAAGACAAGGCCAGCCGTCCATTGAACATTTCCCGACAATTTCATGATGACCTTTTTGAAGATGGCGCTATTCTTGGTAGAACTGCTGCTAGACACGCTGTCTGAATCGTTGCTTGCTCTCTGCTCCGGTGTATTGCGGGCTTCGTGGCTGTAGTCTGGGATGGCCAATATGAATTCACCACTTTTCACAGTCATGAGCTCCCGAGGGTCATCGACCTGGTGTATCAACCATTGGACATCGTTCCGCCAGCACATGACAAAGCCGGCACCATATCCAGTAACAATGTACGGATCTCTCGTGCCCTTGAGTCGGAGCTGAACATCTCCGTCCCCTTTCCAATTCACAACAAGCCGCGAATGGAAGCTCAGCCGTATCTTGTCCCAGAAGCCAACCCTTTCGGAAGGGTCTATTTCCGGTTTGGTGAAGCTCTCGACGATCATCATCATGTCTTGTATCACGGGTTGGTATGATGTACCCCAGGAAATAGTGGTTGGCAGGCTAGTGTTGATATCGATGACAGGCTTGGAATACGTCTTGACAGGTGCGACAGTCCTCCTGACATCAATAGCAAAGGCAGGAATTTCTTCTCCATGTGTTCCATGCTGCCCTTTGGGCACGATTTCGACTTTAACATGCTTGATGGATCTCTCATCTCGAAATTCCTCCGCAATGACAAAGTCTGTTCGGAGAGACCAGCTTGGCAAGCGAGCAGGCTGTCCAGGACGTATAGCAGGGATATGAACAAGGTTCAGGGGATAATCTCGAAGGAAAACACGAGCTTCTCCCATATCAAGACTGAGGCTTGTAGGAATGAGCAACCCATACTTCATGTCGTATGGCATGCCTTTACCAATATCATGGAGAAATTTGGGGAGGTCTGCTTCCGGGAAAGAGGGTTTGTCAATGATAAGATGGAGGTCACTGATGATCAAGGTCATCAAACCAGGGCGGTTTGGAATGCCAAGGATCGTCTCGGTCTCATGGTCGTCATGAGGAGGTTCGTCTGCGCCCATGAACAGCTGTCGCACACTTTTTACGGTGTTGTTCTGAAGACGGAGCATCCAGTCGATCCGTCTTTTCCAACTCTGGGAATTATGCTCCTGAAGTTTGTCCCATGCCTCCCTCGCATCTATCTTGGCATGACTCGTCAATGCACAAACGCCCTCACGATCGTACCGAAATCGGTGTGATGCTCTGCCACGCCTTCCCCTGGAGGTAGATCGTTTCCGCGGAGTATTATCAACACTTCGGGAACGTCGATGATGATCGTCGCCTGCAGCATTAGGAGATCCACGGCGACTCGAATGAGCTGATTGGGTTCGTAATCGGGATGATGATCGAGGCCGCCTCTCGTCAGTCATTCGCTTGACCTTCAAGCGGAAAGCATCTTCACGGGCAAGGCGTTGCTTCTGCTCTATGCGCCCAACGTGATAAATCAGACCGAGCTTCCATTCGAACGGGTCGTCTTCCAGCTCGAAGCAAAGGGCTTTGGACCGAACCGAAATTCGAGGGACCTTGACTGGAGCAACGGGGTGCTTCGCCAGTACATATTCGTTAGACCGTGTCTGGAACCGGTGTTGCAGCTGTTTCATGGCTTTCGAGGTGTTGATGAAGTTGTCAAAAACCCTGTACATTTGCAATCCATGCGGCACTGCTAAGCGAATAAAGTCGGTCGAGACGTCAATAGTTTTTTCTTCGATCGTGCCGTGCTGCGTCTTCTTCTTGCTGTGGCGTAGGTCGACCCTAACATTGCTAATGCTAACAATACGTGCCCAAATCCGTTTGAGGTGCGGCGCTTCCGCATGTAAACGAGCCAGATCGGCTTTTATGAAAGGAGCAGACCATCTGTGCCGGCCGCCTGAGACTTGGTAAATCTGGAGCATCATTGGGGGATCATGGGGCATATCGGCTTTGACTTGCACGTAGTGCGCCTTCACATCAATTGCAAAAAGTTCTGCGTCCAAAGGTACCGGCAGATGCCCATGGACAGTGTGGTGATCTGCTGTTTTTGGGTGATGTTCTGGATCTCGTTTGATCGGGGCTGGCCCCACGAACGCTTCTTTCACGACAAAGCCTGCAACACCTATCGAGTAGAATCTGTAAAGCGAGAAGTCCAAGTAAAACGCACGAATGGAAGAGTGAATGTGGAACATTGGTCCCTGCTGATCCCTCGATGTGCTGAAAGCAGTTTCAAATCTTGGAATGGACATGAATGGTGTCGGTTCCCATCTATCGAGAGACTCGATAATGAAGCCATCGAACCCTCTGACGTGGCATGCGAGTCGTCTTCCATCCGTGGGGTCACTGGGATGATGCTTCTGATGTGAGGTGGACGGCGACACGCCTTTGCCCGACGAAAATGTTTCGTCGTAGCGGGCTGACGTACTGACTTTCCGTCCTTTTGTCTTTCGTCCTGCCTCTGACTTTGCAGATGTGTAGTGGGCTGACCAGGATTCAAGCTCAAAGGCGGCACCTCGTGTTTGGCCGGAGACGCTGGGGTCGATACCCGCAACCTCGAGGCTGCAACCAGAACCTTCGAAGCTTGCCTCAATGAGCCATGCAGGGAGTTTCCGTAAGAAGGCACCCGAAGGTGACTTTGGAACAACCGCTGCGTCCTCGGGAGAATGGTGCTTAAAGTGCCTCACTATATTATAGATTGCTTTGCTTACTTCTTCTCGCACCATGAGAATGGAAAAAGTCCGCAAATTTCCCTGGAGAGTGACAGAAACATTCGTCGATGCGGTGAGTTGAACTTTGAGTTCCAAGGCTTCATTAAGGATCAAGTTGTGTGTCGTGCCTGTAGAAGCTTGATAATATAGTCTGTGTGACAAAATGCGGAAGCTCGACCCAAGAGAGTACTGCAACTCTCCTCCAGCCGAGTGAGAGGATTCGACGTCCAGGGAGATGGAGGAAATGGAGGAGATGATCATGTCGTACTCGCCTGGGCCAGCGTGAGCAGGGTTTGCGACTGGTAACACAAATCTGAGTACGGGTTCGTGGATTGAGAACTTGATGCTTGCTTTGGGAAGTAATCTCGAGATGAGACGGTGATGATTTTGAGAGGATGCTGGGGCTCGAGACTCACGGGCTCCTTGGGAAAGAGCCAAAAATTTTATCAGGTGTTGTGGTGCCAAATCGAGCGACGGTGAAGTGACGACAAGGTTGGCGAACAAGATATTTGTGTTTCTTTCGGCGACGCCCCGATCTTGTGAGAAACTCATAGTCTTGGCCGGCAGAGTCGTCCTGATAGTGATTGTGGCCATAGGTATGTACATGATCCTGTTTGGGCGAGAATCGTCCTCGTCTAGGCTGACAGAAATCGACAGCGCAGCAAGCAAGGCTTGGTGAGCAGTGTCTTCCCTCTGGAAGTACATACGATGGGCAGGCGAGTTTTGCTCCAGCCTATGCAGGTCAATGCCAATTTCGTGAATGACGACGTTGGCAACCAAGGGAAGATTGGCTTGCCTGAGGGACACAATTTCTTTCGAAATGCGCACAAAGCTCAGGCCTACCTGGATTTCCTGGACACTCTGAAGGACAGACCGCAGGAACTCTTTAGAGTCGGCCACAGTTTGGACTATAGCAGCCTCACGACTCCCGGGATTGCCCAATTCCTCAGCCAAATCCTCAAAGGAAATCTCATCAATCGGACTCAGGACATCATACTGTTCATCGGGTCTTGCCGCCTTTCTACCCTTGCGGGAGAAGTGAATGAGCTCATCGACAGGTACGTAGACACGCCCACCTTTGATCGCGATTGAGGTGTCCCGGAGACCATCACGGTCCTTGTAAAGCAAGCCGTGCACGTTGATTGCTAGCGCGTCGAGTATTTCGATGGGATCACGGCCGCCAACACCCATCTGGACGCTTTTGACCGTGAAAACCCATTCCGCCGGTTTCTGGTCTCCCAAAGGATCCTTCTTGTGTCGGAAGAGTCGTCCACGATCAAGGAGTTTCCGTCTAGTGTAAATAGCCGCTGTTAAGGTGGAAATTTGCACATAGCCCACGCCAACAATCTCCGCAGAAGTGTTATAGGCACTGACGTCGAACATCCGTAACAGGTGAATTTTACGGTGCAGGCGTTTGACCTGTTCTTTGATGTTGGTCAACCTCTTCCAAAGCCGGCTTTTTCCACCAGAGGAACGTCCACCTTGTCGCCGTAAATCTGCGTCCGCATCCGGCTTCCCCTTGACCTTGTCCTGCGAGTCTGTCTTGGTAGGGTTGTTTTCTAGGGCGGTCGGATCGATGGTGACCTTCAATTCTTCGAACACAATACTGATCCATGTTGGCTGGGCAAAGGTAGGTCTGCGCAAACTCAGTCCTACACCTCGCAGATCTAATCTCAGTCCCTCTCTTGGAGCGTAGGAAATGTGTCTCAGACTGAAGTAGCCAATGCGCTGAATTGATATGCCAGTCGCAATGCGCAGAACCGCAAGGAGTATGAAGGAGGATAGGTAGAGGAGCAGGAGGACGGCGGCGACCGACGTGCCATTGACGAGAGGCATTTCGATATTTCGGCTGTCTGCCAATGCTTCAACACCGACCGGAAAGAGGCAACAGAGGTCAGGTGTGTGGTCGCAGGGGTCATCTCAATGCGTGGGTAAGATCGCTGGCGTCGAGACTGTAGTCTCTCTGAAGCCACATAGTTGATTGTACGTTTCCCATCACTCTTTGATTTACCCTTCGGATCGAAGCAAATAGGTATCGGCACGAGGGCAGCGCGTGGGTACTGAAATCCAAGTCGAGGCCTATGAAGCGGACTTGCAGTGCTGAGACGGTAGTGAAGTACAGGCGCAATTGCTGTAGAGGTGGGAGGTGATTGATCGCTCTGTCGCACTTCAAATCAACAGAATCAAGTCATGCGATAGCGAGAGAGAAAGTTGCCGGCGCGGCCGGGCAATATCAATCAAAGCTCATGGTGGAGCAAGGAAGTATGGAATGTCGCGAGGGTGCGGGCCAGAGAATACGAGGGAATCCGTTAAGAAGGCGAACTGGTGGAGGATTGGATTTT
>WJFF01000089.1:85085-97076 GCA_011800825.1 Fonsecaea pugnacius | reverse complement strand
AACCTGATCCCACAGACTCTCTGAGCCTTCCGCAGTTGAGGCAGCTGGTGGGACAATTTCCAAAAGTCGAACAAACTCCCTACGCTTTCCACTATCAGGATGCCGAGGACTTTGAGCGCGAGATTGATCAGTGGTTCCACTACACCGAACTTGAACAGGACCGACAGTATCTATTAGCGTCTCTTGAAGCATTTGAGCAGAGGTGGAAAATCTTCTGCCAATCAGAATCAATTTCCGACGACTCAAAATGGATCGCTGTTGGTCATGACCAAAGACGGAAGTTCGTCTCGGATCTGGTCAGTGATCTGGACGATGAGGACTACAACCTACGCATCGAGGCCCTGTGCTGCATCTACTATATCTTGATGGGTACGTGGAGCAACACCTCCGGACTGGAGATGAAAGAAACTGTAACCGATGAAGAGTCTCTCTATCATTCCGAGGACGATCGGTGTAATGTGGCCCAGGTCCAATGGATGCACAATGGAGCCGACATAATGGAACAGTGCTCGGTTATTCCCCAACTGTACAGTTGCTTAATTCAAGCGTCAAAGGCTCCAGACCTGGCCCACCATCCTCAAGCCGCCGAAGGTGAAGAACCAACCGAGGGAGCGTTTGGAGAGAACGAGTACCGAGAGCTCAGTTTATGTCTTTCTTGCTTGTATATTTTGATCGAGTCTTCCCGGATTCGCATTGAGACAGCCGCTGGGCAGGCCCTACGACATTCGATTTCAGTCTTACAACCAAACTTCCTAGTCTTTCTTGTCGGCATGATTTCACGTTTACGATGGGACGAACTGTACAATATACCCCTCATGCATGCGTTGCAGCTCTTCTGGAAGTCGATTCTGCTCTTATTTGGGAACGTCTCGGGCCACCTGGAAAAAGTCAAATGCATATTGCAACCCCGTGCGGATCCATTCTCTGCGGAAGCCGCACACCCCGTTCTTACAGCATCCCCATTAGATTATCACCTTTTCCGACAGGAAATCACCTCCAAATACCCGGCATACAACCCCCCGCCGCCCATAATACCCTTGGAGATCGAGCAGAAGACTATGTTGCCCTCACTATCGACCCAATCTCGGAGTGACATCCCTGGGTTTGCGGGGGGTGGCATGAGTGGTGCAGCAACCCGAGGATCAATCCTCCATCAACCAGTCCACATCGCCACTCCCGCCCCTTCACCTCCCCCATCACCCATTGGCCCTGGTGGAAAGGCTGGTAAGAAACAGAACTATCAGACCAACCAGAACTTTCCATTCCTCTACCCGCCACTAGATAGCACCAGTGACAATATCGGCGGAAAAGGTTCGACGAGAGTTCAGGATATGATGGTGGGTAAGAAGTGGGAAGGCAGTGACGTCCCTCTCTCTATTATCGAGGCAGGAGAGTTGTTCGCAAGTCGTATGAGGATGACACGTGCAATGCGCCAGCTTTGGAGAGAGCGAGATTTATTTATGAAGTTTGAAAGGGGTTGGAAAGGAGAAACGAAGGATGATTCGAAAGAGGACCAACACGAAAAAAATGAGGAAGAGAAGGAACTTGAGACCCTCGAAGACCCAGACTTGCGTTCCCGTATGTTGGCAGTGGACAATTTCTTCCACCATGCTCTTCCGGATCTGCAATCTCTGGTCATTGTGATGATGAAAGTGATGCTCACCAACGTGCAAGATATTGCGATTCGCAACGGGGGTGTCCAGGAGCCGGGGCAAATCGGGGCCCTGAATCGCACGAAGTCAAACTCTAACATGGTCCAGAACCAGACGCTACCGATGCCGCCACCACCGCCTCGTCCCAATGAAATAACTCTAGAAGATCTGGATAATATCCGATCTAGAGAGATCAGTCAACAGGCAGTATCTGGCGCCTTGTTCCTTTTGTTAAAGTGGTTCAAGGTCTCTCACATCTTGAAGTTCGAGTATATGACCCAGCTCCTTCTGGACTCTAACTACGTGCAGCTCACGCTGAAATACTTTGCGCATCAGAACCTGGAGGATCTTGTGGCTTTCAGGTACGATAGGGATGATCTGAGCGTTTGGCACTATTGTCATGTTCACTCAGACCATCCCCCTTTATCACCCACGAGCCCAGATGAAAGATCAGAAGCTTCAGATGGGGATGAAGCCGTTCCACCACCTATTTCGCGCCACAGGAGGTCACCAACAACGCAATCCGAGCCCCAAGCATCTATTGACCCAAATAATCCACAACAACAGACGCAACCAAGTTCAGATGCTGACACCCATCCCTCGGTCGATGAGCTTGGCAACCCGCTTGGTCCTCTCCCAACAAGCCCGATTACCACGTACTCGTTTCGGCAATTTCAGACCTCCATTCATCTTCTTCGCGTCCTACAAAAGCTGACACGGGGAAAATCTCACCGCATCTTATTCCTCGTGCAGTTCAAGTCCTCGCAAATTTTGCGCCGAGTACTACGTGTCCCGGACCCGACCTTGCGGTTATATGTACTCAAGCTGTTCAAGTCGCAAGTGCCCTACTGTGGTCGAAAATGGCGGCAAAGCAATATGCGGGTTATCACGGCGATCTACTTACACTGCAGGCCAGAGCTGAGGGATGACTGGTTAGCAGGCATGCACGATGCAAACGTTGAAGGCGAGGTCGATGAGGCAGTGCCGCTCGAGTGGGCGCTCAGGGGGCTCACCTTCTGGTGGCAGAAAAGAAGATATCCTGACGTGACAAGGAAAGGGAAGAAAGGCTCAGAACCAACAGTCGAGGGTGATATCGACGAGAACGAAGTTCGACTCGACGACATTGATGATGATGAACGCGATTTCTTTCAACGAGAGTTGGATGCCATTGGATGGGGCCTCGCAGGGTTGCGCATGGCTGATGGTTCGGAAGATGTTGTCTTTGGCGAAGAGGCCGCCGGTGTCAATGGAGCGTATCCTATGGCTAATGGTGAGATCAACAACTTCAATGCGGGTGTGACAGCATCGAGCAGCACGGGACAACCCACAGGCATGGGTACGGGAACGCCTCTGACTCCAGTACCCCAGCCGCAATGGGTTGTTGCAGACGCAGCCACGCTGGAGAATTGGCAAAATAGTTAGGGACTTGCTGAGAACCCTGGCACCGATCTTGGCGATTGTGATTTGCACGAATCATGGGGGAGCAGTCAACTGGAAGAGCCGAATGAGGGATGGTTAGGTCTTAACGCAGAATTGCGAGATGTCTTGGATGGGGTGTCCCTCCATGGTTGGGAACCAGGGGAATGAGCTCTGGGGACTGCGGGAGCGAGGTATTCAGGCGCTATGATAAAGGTGCATGTGAATCCACCACATGCCATTGAAATGGGCTAGATTACCTGTTGGTTTATCTGCGTGGCTGCCCTGCCAAATGAAGATCATCGGCTCAGTCTTAGGAGAAACATGCAGTTACTAAACATTGATCGACAGCCTTGCCAGCCTCGGTATTTCGTGCGGCCCCCCGCGCGGAGCCTCGTCGGTTCCGCCCCTTCGGTATCCAACTGTTGTAACCTCGTACCTCGATCGGTCTTACTACTAGGACAGGGTCCATTTACGGCCGTTGCTTTCTTCCAAATAACCACACGTCTCGGCCGTTGTGAGTTCTCAGTTCTATATAGGATAATCGAAGCACCGTCTTCACACACGTCCCATTCTTCACATTCACTTCTGTTATCCCAGTGTTTGTTGTGTCTACCGCCGAAGCCGAAGATATCCCGTAGAGCAGCGTCCATCATCCTCGACACCCGCTGAAAAAGAAGGACTCGTCCTTCCCCTTTCCCTTCCAACCCCGAGTTTCCTCTCCCGTTTCGCAGACAAAATGCCGCTCCCGAAGCACGAGTACGTCTCCTCCGTATGGCAGCCCGACCTTTTCCGCGGCAAGGTCGTCTTCTGCACCGGCGGCAACGGATCCATCTGTTCCGCGCAGGTGCGTGCCCTCGTCCACCTGGGCGCCAACGCCTGCATCGTCGGGCGGAATGTCGAGAAGACGGCCTCGGTGGCCAAGGACTTGGAGACGGCGCGCGCGGGAAGCAAGGTCCTGGGAATCGGCGGTGTCGATGTCCGGGATGTTCAGAGCCTGGGAAAGGCCGTCGATGAGTGTGTCAAGGTGCTCGGGGGCATTGACTTTCTAATGTAAGGGCTGCATACACCACACACACGGACACGACCTCTTGCACCCAACAGCTGCTTTTGTGTGTGCTTTGTGAAGGTACCTATCGATTGGATGATTTTGCTGACAAGGGTGCAACACAGTGCTGGCGCAGCGGGCAACTTCCTGGCTCCCCTCGCCCAACTCTCCCCCAACGCCTTCAAGACCGTCATGGACATTGACATCCTGGGTTCCTATAACATCACCAAGCTCTGCCTCCCCCACCTTGTCGCCTCTGCCAAGAAATACAACTCGTCGTCCTCTCTTCCGAAATCAGAATCTGCAGGACCGGGCGGCCGGATCATCTACGTGTCCGCAACAATCCACTACACCGGCTTGCCCATGCAAACCCACGTCGCCGTTGCAAAGGCTGGCGTCGACGCCCTCTCCGCAAACGTGGCGATAGAATACGGTCCTCTCGGCGTCACCAGTAACATTATCGCCCCTGGTCCGATTGCAGGCACGGAAGGGATGGACCGACTATCCCAAGAACACAAGAGACGAGATGATCGGACGGGAGCAAAGGTGGGGCGCAAAATCCCATTGGGACGATGGGGGACAATCAAGGAAATTGCAGACGCGACAATATATTTGTTCAGCGATGCGGCGAACTATGTCACAGGAGACAGATTGGTTGTCGATGGTGGTGCATGGCACACCTTTTCCGGATCACCTGGATCAGATTTTGAATATCCAGACTTCATCCTGAGTGGCAAAGAGGTTACAGGTGTGGGTGGCTCGAAGAAAAAGAATTCGGGATCGAAGCTGTAAATGAGGACCCGGTACTCGGAGGATGTGATGTTATATAATGAGCTCCGGCGTGCTGGCTGCTCGACCCTCAAGAGGTGGTTAAGAGCATTGTCTTTGGTATTGCGGCCTTTTCCTTGAGAGGCTCTTGGGAGGGTAGAATGGGATGAAGCGAAACACGCTGAGCTGCAAATCTTTGTTGTTTTCTAAAGGTCCCGGTATGGCTAGGCGGGCCTTATTGCTCGAATGGGACTATACAGAGTGGCATATTGGCTGCCTGAGGATGTTCTCGAGGGTGGTTATGTCCCCAGCAACATCGGTCCAATGCTCCAGATAGTAGCCTCGAGACTCATTCGCTCCACATGATCCCTGCTTCTGCTGCGAATGCTATTGTGGAGGAGAACTGGCACTTCCACGAGCGGCACTGTCGGATAGTCGCCGGCCAATGCCACTCATAACGACCCCACAAGCCGTCTAGCTCCTTGTAGCATCCTGATCTCTTCACGCCAACCTTCTCTTTGGCTAGTTCTCCCAAGATGTGGTCATTGCCGATGTGTTGGTGGGCGACTGAGGGTGCAATGCAGGAGAGAATAAGTTCGATCGAGTCCCTGGCGAGCCTATGATAGGAATATGGCTGTTAGCATAAGCAGCCTCGTTCATCGACCTACTCTTGGAAGTGCCATTCTTCTCAGCCGGAATATACCATGGCGGCGATTGTGCCGTCAAGGAGGACATCGTTGGGCTTGCGCCCGCCATATCGAGAAGGTCTAGGTGGCTGAGGTTTGTTGACAGTGAGCGGGTGGAGGCTGCTCGCAGCTGCATTGAGATGTCACGGATGTTCGTTCTGGCCGCCGCAGGAAGAACGGCCCGACTGAGAGGCTCATGGGCGCCGGGAATTTCACTGATATCTTCTGTCGCAGAAATGCCACCACCGCAGCGAAAGTTCCCGTCCCAACCAGCTGGGCGGTGTCGAAACAGGGTCGCTCAAGGGATTCTGTGGCTTGCTCACGTGGTGTGGCCTTCCAGCTCATCACATCCTGGCGGCGCTACAAGGGCTTAAACACCTCCCATCCCAGGCAACAGGGCACAAGACACGAGGCGAATAGCGACAAACCTCCCACAGTGGCCAGCAATCCATCAGCCTAACGCTCTAGGCTTTCGATGGCCAGGTCTGATCAACCCCGCCCTCACCACCAGGACTCCCTTCTTAAACTGCGCCAGCCTCTTCTCACCACTGCGGATCTTGTCTGTTACTACGGCTAGCCTTGCTACACACATTGCACCTTGGAGGTCTGGCAAAGTTAGAGCCTCATGAATCATGCCCCGTTTCCACGACGCGGCTCTCTTGTGGGCAGCGCTCGTCAACAGGAAGGACCATGTATTTCTCATTCGAGAAGCCCTCGGTCGACTATGGTCAAGGAGTCTTCAAGGCTCGCAAGTCGTCGATGAAGCTTACATCAAGGACATTATTTTTCTGAAGACCATCATTGACATCCAACGCTCCTGCGTCCGCTCCAACCCTCCGAGCCGATTCAATCTCTCAATAAATGACATTCTCGATTGTCTAGACTGTCTTTGTCAGGCCGGGGCAGCATTACTACAGAGTTCTCAAGTCAACAGCACAGTTCGTGGAGTTCTAGAGCTATCTCAACAGGTTTTCTTCTCAGGAGTCCGGGCAGCTACTCTCGTTATTGAGCGAGAAGATAATCGGATGCCGACAACAAGACAGCAAGTCTCTAGGCTTGAATTGTGCATCGATAAATGGCCTTTGAAAGTTCTGTGTGGGCTAGCAGGAGACTGGTGTATGGCAATCCTCAAAGGCGCAGTTGAAGACCTCCGAGGAATCAGGAATACCGACAGCTCTTGCGATGAACATGTCGTCTTGGATGCGCCTGATTGCGACGACGTAAGCTGAGACATTGCTATCCCGGTCAAGGACGAGCTGACATTATAGTTCGCCTTCACGTTCGATCTGTCCAAATGTGTACCTCAGGCCATTTCATGTGTTGCCCGAAGATGCAAATACGGATACCGCAGTGCCCTACTCCTGGTCGACATAAGATTGATGCTGATCGCTGCATGCTTCGGATGCGTCAAGAATGAGTCTAACTCCGGACTTTCAACCGACCGTTCGGAAAGAACCATACGACACCCCGGTTCAACAACCGCCGCGGACGAGCTCAGCACAGTGCTTGAACAGTGCAAAGTTCTTGATGTCTACTGTGAAGCCCTGCAGAGTGCCGACGAAGGACGATCTTTGTCGAATTTTCTGACTTACATTGAGCCTTGGCCCTCTTCCGGAGACAATGTCGAAATCGCCAATTGGATGGGCAGTGCCAATGGTGCTCAGGCAGTGTCACCGAATACGAGCACACTATCAGCTCATTATCTACGGATTGTTGAGGACCTCGAACATCGCAACATGACTGTCCTTGACCCGGACCCACCTCTACTTCGGGTCTACAACCACCTGTCTGAGCAGATCCGAACATGGACTTCGTTGCGGATCGATATGCCCCCGTCACAAGGGCTTGACAGTCCAGATAGTATGTTTTCACAAGGTACGTATGTGCTAGGCTGCAGTGATCTGCATCCCATCGGATTCGAGATGCTCGCACACTGTATCGTGTCCAGTGGCAGACAAGTAAGCACAGTGACAACCTCACCGAGAGCTTACGCTAAAATTTGAAGGTGCCCGAACGCAATCAAGACATAATCGACGTCTGCTTCGATTGCCCCTTCCCCCATTCAGAGAACAGCACTGTTCGCAAAGCCAGGAGAATTGCTCCGTTGTGTGAGATATACGAGACTCTGCAAGGAATGGTCGCACCTGAGACCGAATTGGGGGAATCCGAGGACGAAAGGGAGAATACGCACCTGGCCTCCGATCAATTATCTGCGCGATCGATCAGGAATGAGGATGCTCTTTTGCCTGATCAAGCGAGTATAATGTCATATCCTCGAGCTCCTGCACCCCCAACTCCATCTATACCCTCTCTTTGCCCGTCTTCCGACAGCCTAGGATCTTTCACAGACAGGACTTCGTCCCTCACACCTTCAGCCATGGCCAAGATGGGTATCCACAAGCGCAGCAATTCCCACATGCTTCAACATAGCCCTTACTTACAGTCCGGACTGAGTCCAGACGCTTCGAACTTGATTGTATGGGCTCGAAACAGGATAGCTCGCTGGGCGTTGGGTGGTGATAACCCTCGTTGGCAAGGGGAAAAGGTCCTGCACGACATTACATTAGCGGCCACTGGTGCTTCTCACTTTGCCACCATCAATCAGGAGAATTATCAGCCTTTGCAGTTGTGTCTATTTGATGCTACCGGCGCATCAATGGGCAAAATGCCTTTCACAAAGATTCCACAAAGCCTGGCGTTTTCGTGTGACGGAACTAAGCTAGCTATCGCAGCAATCGACGAATTGCGGATCATCTCAACAAACATAGAGAATTGGTCGCGCTCGTATTGCAGTCAATCACTGATACCACGATCAAACCATGCGAACGATAGTCAGAAGGCGGGTTCGGCTTTCTGGACCACCGGAAAAGTGCGAGCGCAGATGGTATCGTTTTCTACAGATCGGCGGCAAGTCCTTGTAGGAACCCAGTATCAGGATGAGGCAGGAAGTACTCTATTCTCGCTCTTCGACATCCCTGACAGTCCAGATGGAAAAGTCCCGCATCCTTTTCGATTTGTTCGGGACATAAAAGTGGTAAGAGAATGCTTATCCTTCCCAGAGCAAACGCATCGCATTCTAGACAGGACTGACCGCAGGCCAGGAATCACCCGACCCGGGGTTGACCGCAATACCGTGCTTTCACCGTTCTGGGCAGACGACACTCATTATCGGGACAGCTTCTGCTCATAGTCATCAACCAGCAGTTGAGAGAATAATGCCTCGCCATCCAGGGCAGCCGCGCCCTCAAGCTGACCCTCAACCGATTATTGGGCCGAGATTATCTATTGCCCGTGTGCACTGTGCTATTGCGACACCAGGGCAAAATCCGTGTTTCGTTGTTGTCAATGAGGAAGCCAGAGTCTATTTCATGCGCAAGTCCAGCAGCCGGAATGAATGGGAGGCAGAGTATGTCTCGATATTAAGCGGCCTCCGTCCTTTTGAGAAAAACAGCAAGCGCCTGGGAATCCAAATTGCAGCATCTAGTGCAAGCAATGTGACCATGTTTCATATTAGGCACAGGAAGGGCTACCTCACTCAATACGACGCGTCGGATTCTGCGCAGCAACACCAGCAAATTATCGCCCTCGATAATTTCTATCCTGCAGTAGCAGATCCTGGCCAAGGTCCCAAACCACCAAACAACTAACAAGAGGACCAAGGAATTTTCATTTGAGCCATACCCAGAGCCATTGTCCGGTCTTGATAGCTCTGGTTTGCAGGTCGTCCTCCTTTCCGAATCGAAGCCTATCACGACCAGCTCTTGGGTCAGTGATATCCATTTCAACAGGATATCTAAGGTTCATCGTTGGCCGCAGACGAGGTAGAAACTGACGGTGCAGGTGCCAACGGTAGAGTATACAAAGAACAATGAATATGACAATCTATACAAAGTCAGAATCTGGACATCCCCTCATCCCATGGTAATGGCAGACTTACACTGATGTACGATGCCACAAAATCTGGCGCACTGAACGGACTGATTGACCGCCAACCATTCAGCAAAAGCATCATGGTACTTCCGAAGAGGGCGTAGCATGTCCGCAAAGGCTGCCAATTCGATCGGTACGGGTAGGTCGGCGAATGCTTCCTCCGCGAGTACGCTCTCAGATCCTGTTGGGGGTCAACAAAGTCTGTACCCCTGAATTGACCTGCGTATGCTTGTTTGATGCTGTCGAATATTAGCTGGGACCATCACTGGAAGCCGTCAAAACCCACATTGTCTTGTACCTCAGAAACGTCACACAGATTACCGCATACACGATGAGCATAGATACCGTCGAGTTAAGGGCCAGCCGACCCAATTCCTTTTCAATGTTAGCCTGGCAAAAGACCAGAGATATATGGACTGACATGTGATGGGGCGCCACCTGCTGCCAAATATCCGAGAAACCCAAAAAGCCAACTTGCCAATACCGCATTGCGAGGAACTCCCATGGATCCTGTCTCCTTCAGACGATTCTGCAGCGTTCTGAGGCATCTTGGCCACGCACCCTGGGAGAGGGCAAGGGCATGCAGAATGCGCGATGACAAGTATAATGAATTGATTCCCGACGAAGTGGCCGACAGGATGAAGAAGCCATTGAAGAAGTTTGGCCAGAACTTCTTCCCCGCTCGAATTGCCGCAATGACAAATGCTGAATGGGTTCCATTGTCCAGGACGGAGATGTCTCGATTTGCCAGTAGCGGCTCGTCATATGGCACGTTCAGGCCGACAGTGAAGGTCGTGAGGCTATAGAGCAAGATGATCCGAATGGCGATTTTCCTGCTAGAGATCTTGACGCCTTCATATGTTCGGAGCTCTCGGTTCTCTGCGGCGGTGATGGTGACAGCTTCGAACCCGATCATTGAGAATATGGTCAATGTCATTGCCGTCCATACGCTGGCGAGATGAGCCCAGCCACCGGTCTGAATCGCACCACTTGGAGTTGTCCATGCACGCGAGATGAATCCCCATGGGCTGTTGTAAAAGCGAAAATGGGTTCCCGTCTCGATATTGATGCCGATGTTGAAGAGGATCAGCCCAACGATGAAAAGCATTTTCGTGACGCCAATCCAGTACTCAAGCTCGCCGAACCACCGCACACGGAGGAGGTTGACAAAGAGTACAAGGATGAGGAAGATCGAAATCCAGACAGCAGGATCGACACCGCTTGTTCCCCATTCCAGTGTTGGCTCTGGATAATGCAACCTGTCGAGGTCTGACGGGCTGAAACCAAATTGGAAGAGTCCTGCCACTCCTTGCAATTCCGCCGCAATGATGACGACCCAGGCAAACCTGTTGCTTTTAGTGGCAAGACATTTAGAGACGTGTAGAAGAGACTCACCATGCCACCCAGCCTACCGCATATCCGATCGATTGGTCCAAGAACCTACAAGGCATCTCAAACAATGCCCCAGGCACTGGGAAAAGTGCAGACATCTCCCCCAGAGCTGCTTGCACCGACCAAACGATCGTCCCCATCAGTGGATATGCCAACCAGGCCATTCCCGGACCTGCAAGATTAATGATTCTGCCATTCTGCAGGAAGAGACCTATGCCGATAACACAAGAGAAGGTGATCATGTTGACATGACGCTCCCCAAGGTCTCGTCTAACATGTGGTCAGTCGCAGGCTTTGTAATGCCATTTCTTATCCGTACCTCAAAGACGTGGTGTCCCGTGCAACAGGGCCAATTCGTACAATCTCCTCTTCACTTCCGTCGGACCGCTCCGTATTCTCAGACTCTCGCGGGGGCTCTGCAGTATCGGCATGAGGCTGCGGACGCCCATTCACTGGCTCCTCTGGCAGTGAAGACGCCTGCGAGCTTGTAGCCTGTCTCGCGTTGGCTCGCATTACCCCCATATCGTATGCATCTCCCTGTGTGGCCATTGTTGCTCTGGTATCGAGATGAGAAGCATGGAACTTCCATGGCTTTCTTTCTGGCCGACCAGCCTGTCTTATTACCACAGGACAGTAAAGCGTGCAACGAGGCGTCCAGGGCCCAGAAAGTGAAATTACTGCCCTTGAATGCTCGTGTTCGAGGCGAGCTTGGGATCCCACTTTGACCAGGGAATTCAACAATTGTTCGTGTGCCGCCCAGATCACCATCACAGACAGCCTTGAGCCACCGGGCGCCAGAAAATAGGGGGCTACCTTTCGTTTGACCGCTTGACAGGCATTTTGCTCCTTGGAAGTTGGAAACCTCGTATTTCTGGTGCCCCATGTCTGGCTTTCATGTGGCCTAGATCGTCGCGTCACACTGATGTCCTGCTTTATTGGTTGGACATCGAACGCCACATTCTCAGCCTGACTGGGAGATGGGAGGCTTTTGCGCCCTTTTCTGAGAAACTACGAGTATCGGCCAACGCATCCTCCATTGAGCCCGATGGACATGGCTGGGCAGAACAGAACAGAAGTGCCAGGGAGGGGCTTTTGGGAT